>VKOC01005424.1:0-17132 GCA_009364415.1 Spea multiplicata | reverse complement strand
AAATCTAGATATTGACATATTGTCTTTTGTCTAACATTATTTTATACACACCTATTTAGATCCATAGCTTCAGATCCACTTTTCTACTTGGTGTTGGTATATCCGAGTGTATGTATACACATAAAATCGGCTTACACTTGTGATTTAAGGAATTATCTCTTGTATATTTATGTATTTTCCATAAGCTCTGTTTTTGGTCCCAGTAATATCCCCCCCCTGTCCCTTTCCCCTCTTCCCCCTTTCACGTCCATACTGTTGGCCCAACAATATTATATATAATATATACTTACCCATTATACGGCCTTGCTGATATACATCCTCCCATCCCCTCATATTTCCCTGTAACAGTGATCATGAGCCCAATTGTGGATAGATCTCTAATAAACACACAACACATTTACTGCACACTAATTTTATTTTGTTTATTCACGGCCCTATTGTCTTCCGGACACATAATCCTCCGGGGTGGACCAAAAGCGATCGGAGAAAATGAACCGATTCCACGAAGCACCGAGGAGGAAAGCGAGAATCCCAGCCGCATCGGACGAAGAAAACACAATGACGCGCATCTGGACGCGACACCACCGAGTTCCGGGTTCCAAACAGCCACACGGAACCATTATCCCGCGAATGTTTGATCCAGGGAAGCATAAAAGGAAGGACCCCACGGACAAACACACAAACCTCCTGAGGAAGCCACGAGATATTGGCGAAACGCGTAGAGGATTTTTTACTACAGAACATTTGACTTTTTATCCGTCTTTATCCGCTTTTATTTTTTATCGGTTTTTATTAGATCTTTTAAATATCCACTTTTTTTGGTATATCTATTGATCGTTTATATTGATGAATTACAATTATATATTTTAATGAATTAAGGGCACAGTCCCAGAATAAATTATCTTGATTGTATTTATTTATTTTTATTTTTTTGGATCATGTTTGATTCACTATCTTCCCATTAATCACGTAATATACATTATCAACTATTTATTGAATATCACCTTACCTGAAACAATATTTGCACCTGCACTTTAAAGAGATTTTATAAACAAGGCCAGTGGAACCCAGAGGACTTACCTCACTAGGACCTTAAGATATTGAAGCCCAGAAAGTTCCAGAGTTGCAGACAACATCAACACAACTCCAGGACGCACAACTCCAGGACACACAACAGATAAGCGGGACTTATCTACCTAAATGTGAGTGCATTCCTCCCTTGCGTGTACAGTATTATAGAAAGATATCATTCTATGGTAGATTTCTGTTTTTGCATGTCTCATGGTACGGATGGATTGACACACACACCAAGGAGTTGATTCTGGAAGCTTTAAAGGCCAGATATATTGTGAGTGTAACCATTGGAGTATAGCCCTGGGATTCCACATTAGTTATAATAAACTACACTATATTTTTCCTCTTTTTCATCTGTTTTTTCTGAGCTATATAAGATCGTGAATTACAAGCGCCCCTTGACAGAAGTCCTGTTTGTTCCATATTTCAAACATTCCGTGGAGGATGTTTACAGGGTTGCTGCTGTAGTATCCGATCGTTTTTCAAAGGGAAGTATCTATCGTTCCAATTTCATTTACTCCCTCTACACTGGTTGACACGTGGTTTCCAAACTTCTTTTAGTTCACATATTTTGATTCACTCCACACGGAACCCCAGTCACTACAATATATATCACACACACGATTTAGATGGCATATTCATCACACTCCTTCTCCACATGGAGAGAGGAAAGAACGAAAAAACTGGATAACATTTTCTCACAAACACCAGCTCATCAAGAATCCAATAGTTTTTTGTTCATTAAATTAGAAAGATTAATGGAGAAGGAAATTAAAAGGTGGTGGGAAATTACTTTTTTAGATCAATATATAAAAACCAAAAATATTCCTAGGGGATTACGGATAAATAAGACGCCAGCTTTTGGTCTTGAGAATCAAGACTTTATGCGGGAATGGGACAACATTTTGGATGAATGTTCATACAGTTTGATGAAACTCATAGTAGCCCAACAGAAAGAACAATTGGGTAAGATTGAGGAAGACATACACATTATAGAGGAAGAAATTAGGGTTCACACGGATCCACAAACCATTAACTCCAAATATAAAGACATCGAGACTAAAATTAACAGACTAGAGGGAGAAATCATTGAGAACAAAAAGACAAAATTTTTTAGAGACAAATTGGAGATGGAAAAGGGAATACATCAGGTATCAAAGACTCATAACACTCATCTATATAAAAATCATCTTAACTCTAATAGACAAGGACACAAGGGATATAGATCAAGATCCCATACGAGAAGATATACATACAATAGGGATTTTAGTTCCTACTCACATAACTATTCCATAAGACCGTATTATAGGAATCAGGGGATACCCCATAGATCCATCTCAAGAGGCTCCCCCTACCCCAGAAGACCACATAAAGGGAATCATAGAACACGCTCTCCCTCTTGGCAACAGAATTTTCCTACACATAAGGACGAAACAAGAGAACCCTCCAGACCCGAACTGGTTAGTACAGACCTAAATAAGGAAGATTTTTTAGACAGGGAGCTATTCCGAAAAGGGGGTACAAAAAGGAAGGATTCACCGCCCAGGAAGGAAACAAGGGAATTAAGAAATCGCTTAGTCCATATAGAACAAAACCCATGGAAAAGGGGAAGATTTCAAAAACAACTAGGGGACAAAGAGGAGGAAGAAAGAAGGTAAACCATACTAAAGATCTAACACCTGAAGAGGGAGGAATTATTAACATCTCCAATGCAGAACTCACACAAGATGAGATCAGGCTATTGAAAAAAGGTCTTAAATTCGCACCGACAAAAGGCCCAAATCATTTTGACCTTTTCATGGATACCCAAAGATACCTTAGAAAACTAATGATAAAAAGATTTTTCAATAAGAACGACAATCCAAAGCAAGGAGACGTACAGAGAAATGACCCCAACTCCCTAGAAGCTTTTCTGCATACACCACTCAAACCTAGATCGAAATTTTATCCACAGAGCGAGAAAAGTGAGCATTTAGAGGTATTCACAGATCTAGTCCTTAGAGATCTGGAGAACTTAAAAGATAAGAAAAAATCCTCTAATTTAAATCAGAGGGAGAGAATAGCACTTAAAACATTAAAAAATAAACACGAGCTAGTAGTCAAACAAGCGGACAAAGGGGGAGCAACAGTTGTAATGAATCGCACATATTATATCCAAGAAGCAAACAGAATTTTAGGAGATAAGAACACTTATAAAAAGCTAAAAGTTGACCCAACTAAAGAGTTTAGTACACAATTAAACAAAATACTTAATAAAGGTCTCACAAAGGGAGTCCTATCAAAACAAGAGTTTGAGTACTTAAAAAAAGAACACCCCAAAATAGCAGTTTTTTATTTTCTCCCCAAAGTACATAAAAATTTAAAAGAACCCCCGGGAAGACCCATTATCAGTGGACTTGATTCGCTTACCTGCAACACCTCGGAATATGTGGACCACTTTTTACAAAAATATGTAGTTCAAACTCCTTCTTTCCTGAAAGATACCCCACATTTATTGAATATACTAAAGGACATTAAGTGGACCCAAGGTTGGATATGGGCAACACTGGATGTATCTTCTCTCTATACAGTAATAGAACATCAACAGGGCCTACAAGCGATCAATAATGTCTTATCACGTGACCAAGAAATGCACCCGACTCAAAGAAATTTCATTTTAGAATGTATTAATTTTATATTAAAATTTAACTATTTTTGGTTCGAAAATGATTTTTACCTCCAACTATGTGGCACAGCCATGGGCACCAGGTTTGCACCCAGCTACGCCAACTTATTTGTAGCAGAGTGGGAGAACCAGTTTATCTGGAATAACAACCCCCACGGTGCAAACCTGGTGCTGTGGAAGAGGTTCATAGACGACATTTTGATCATATGGAGAGGCACTATAGAACAGCTAAATACATTCATAACATATATCAACCACAATAAGTACAACCTTCAATTCACCTCTAATATACAACAGACACACATAGAATTTCTTGACGTAGAACTGTTCACCGAGAATAATGTCATCTGTTCCAGGAATTTTATGAAACCCACCGATAGAAATGGTTACATAGAATACACGAGTTGCCACCATCCATTGTGGTTAAATAATATACCTAAGGGTCAATTTATGAGGATTAAGCGTAATTGTTCTAAACAAGAAGACTTCCTTCAAAAAGCTAATGAGATCACACATAGATTTCTGGAGAAAAATTACCCTGCTGAGAGGTTACAGAGCAGCCTGCAGCAGGTCACACAGATGGACAGAAATGAGCTATTAGAAGGTAAAAAGAATAAGGATGCCCCAGAGAAGAAAGATTTTAGTTTCTCCTTTTTTACAAGGTATAACTCACAGGCACACCAAATAAAAAGAATAATAGGAAAGCATTGGCACATATTGAAAGGGGACAGCGTTTTAGGACAAATAATACCGGACAAGCCACAGGTCATTTATAAAAAAGCAGATACCCTAAAGACAATCTTAGCTCCAAGTGTACTACCCAAAATCAACAAACCATGCAATACAAAAAATTTCTTAGGCTCCAGACCCACCGGTTTTTTCTCTTGTGGTCACTGCAAGATGTGTACATATCTACCTAAAAAGACTAATAGTTTCATAGGTCACAATACGGGCATTAAATATGAGATCAAACATTTTATCAACTGTAACTCTAAAAATGTGGTATATCTTTTAGAATGTAACTGTGGTCTGCAATATGTCGGAAGGACCATTAGACCCCTTAAAGAACGCATTTTAGAACATTTAGGGAATATAAGAAACAAAAATGTAAAACATAGTGTGCCGAGACACTGCAATTCATGTCCGAATTTTTCTATAGAAACATTTAAAATTATTGGTATCGATTGGGTTTCTCCATATTGGAGAGGGGGTAATCATGTTGAATATCTGTCCAAAAGAGAGACGGAATGGATTTTTAAATTAAAAACTTTTAAAAAGGGGGGCTTAAATCTAGATATTGACATATTGTCTTTTGTCTAACATTATTTTATACACACCTATTTAGATCCATAGCTTCAGATCCACTTTTCTACTTGGTGTTGGTATATCCGAGTGTATGTATACACATAAAATCGGCTTACACTTGTGATTTAAGGAATTATCTCTTGTATATTTATGTATTTTCCATAAGCTCTGTTTTTGGTCCCAGTAATATCCCCCCCCTGTCCCTTTCCCCTCTTCCCCCTTTCACGTCCATACTGTTGGCCCAACAATATTATATATAATATATACTTACCCATTATACGGCCTTGCTGATATACATCCTCCCATCCCCTCATATTTCCCTGTAACAGTGATCATGAGCCCAATTGTGGATAGATCTCTAATAAACACACAACACATTTACTGCACACTAATTTTATTTTGTTTATTCACGGCCCTATTGTCTTCCGGACACATAATCCTCCGGGGTGGACCAAAAGCGATCGGAGAAAATGAACCGATTCCACGAAGCACCGAGGAGGAAAGCGAGAATCCCAGCCGCATCGGACGAAGAAAACACAATGACGCGCATCTGGACGCGACACCACCGAGTTCCGGGTTCCAAACAGCCACACGGAACCATTATCCCGCGAATGTTTGATCCAGGGAAGCATAAAAGGAAGGACCCCACGGACAAACACACAAACCTCCTGAGGAAGCCACGAGATATTGGCGAAACGCGTAGAGGATTTTTTACTACAGAACATTTGACTTTTTATCCGTCTTTATCCGCTTTTATTTTTTATCGGTTTTTATTAGATCTTTTAAATATCCACTTTTTTTGGTATATCTATTGATCGTTTATATTGATGAATTACAATTATATATTTTAATGAATTAAGGGCACAGTCCCAGAATAAATTATCTTGATTGTATTTATTTATTTTTTTGGATCATGTTTGATTCACTATCTTCCCATTAATCACGTAATATACATTATCAACTATTTATTGAATATCACCTTACCTGAAACAATATTTGCACCTGCACTTTAAAGAGATTTTATAAACAAGGCCAGTGGAACCCAGAGGACTTACCTCACCAGGACCTTAAGATATTGAAGCCCAGAAAGTTCCAGAGTTGCAGACAACATCAACACAACTCCAGGACGCACAACTCCAGGACACACAACAGATAAGCGGGACTTATCTACCTAAATGTGAGTGCATTCCTCCCTTGCGTGTACAGTATTATAGAAAGATATCATTCTATGGTAGATTTCTGTTTTTGCATGTCTCATGGTACGGATGGATTGACACACACACCAAGGAGTTGATTCTGGAAGCTTTAAAGGCCAGATATATTGTGAGTGTAACCATTGGAGTATAGCCCTGGGATTCCATATTTAGTTATAATATACTACACTATATTTTTTCTTCTTTTCATCTGTTTTTTCTGAGCCTTATAAGATCGTGAATTACAAGCGCCCCTTGACAGAAGTCCTGTTTGTTCCATATTTCAAACATTCCATGGAGGATGTTTACAGGGTTGCTGCTGTAGTATCCGATCGTTTTTCAAAGGGAAGTATCTATCGTTCCAATTTCATTTACTCCCTCTACACTGGTTGACACGTGGTTTCCAAACTTCTTTTAGTTCACATATTTTGATTCACTCCACACGGAACCCCAGTCACTACAATATATATCACACACACGATTTAGATGGCATATTCATCACACTCCTTCTCCACATGGAGAGAGGAAAGAACGAAAAAACTGGATAACATTTTCTCACAAACACCAGCTCATCAAGAATCCAATAGTTTTTTGTTCATTAAATTAGAAAGATTAATGGAGAAGGAAATTAAAAGGTGGTGGGAAATTACTTTTTTAGATCAATATATAAAAACCAAAAATATTCCTAGGGGATTACGGATAAATAAGACGCCAGCTTTTGGTCTTGAGAATCAAGACTTTATGCGGGAATGGGACAACATTTTGGATGAATGTTCATACAGTTTGATGAAACTCATAGTAGCCCAACAGAAAGAACAATTGGGTAAGATTGAGGAAGACATACACATTATAGAGGAAGAAATTAGGGTTCACACGGATCCACAAACCATTAACTCCAAATATAAAGACATCGAGACTAAAATTAACAGACTAGAGGGAGAAATCATTGAGAACAAAAAGACAAAATTTTTTAGAGACAAATTGGAGATGGAAAAGGGAATACATCAGGTATCAAAGACTCATAACACTCATCTATATAAAAATCATCTTAACTCTAATAGACAAGGACACAAGGGATATAGATCAAGATCCCATACGAGAAGATATACATACAATAGGGATTTTAGTTCCTACTCACATAACTATTCCATAAGACCGTATTATAGGAATCAGGGGATACCCCATAGATCCATCTCAAGAGGCTCCCCCTACCCCAGAAGACCACATAAAGGGAATCATAGAACACGCTCTCCCTCTTGGCAACAGAATTTTCCTACACATAAGGACGAAACAAGAGAACCCTCCAGACCCGAACTGGTTAGTACAGACCTAAATAAGGAAGATTTTTTAGACAGGGAGCTATTCCGAAAAGGGGGTACAAAAAGGAAGGATTCACCGCCCAGGAAGGAAACAAGGGAATTAAGAAATCGCTTAGTCCATATAGAACAAAACCCATGGAAAAGGGGAAGATTTCAAAAACAACTAGGGGACAAAGAGGAGGAAGAAAGAAGGTAAACCATACTAAAGATCTAACACCTGAAGAGGGAGGAATTATTAACATCTCCAATGCAGAACTCACACAAGATGAGATCAGGCTATTGAAAAAAGGTCTTAAATTCGCACCGACAAAAGGCCCAAATCATTTTGACCTTTTCATGGATACCCAAAGATACCTTAGAAAACTAATGATAAAAAGATTTTTCAATAAGAACGACAATCCAAAGCAAGGAGACGTACAGAGAAATGACCCCAACTCCCTAGAAGCTTTTCTGCATACACCACTCAAACCTAGATCGAAATTTTATCCACAGAGCGAGAAAAGTGAGCATTTAGAGGTATTCACAGATCTAGTCCTTAGAGATCTGGAGAACTTAAAAGATAAGAAAAAATCCTCTAATTTAAATCAGAGGGAGAGAATAGCACTTAAAACATTAAAAAATAAACACGAGCTAGTAGTCAAACAAGCGGACAAAGGGGGAGCAACAGTTGTAATGAATCGCACATATTATATCCAAGAAGCAAACAGAATTTTAGGAGATAAGAACACTTATAAAAAGCTAAAAGTTGACCCAACTAAAGAGTTTAGTACACAATTAAACAAAATACTTAATAAAGGTCTCACAAAGGGAGTCCTATCAAAACAAGAGTTTGAGTACTTAAAAAAAGAACACCCCAAAATAGCAGTTTTTTATTTTCTCCCCAAAGTACATAAAAATTTAAAAGAACCCCCGGGAAGACCCATTATCAGTGGACTTGATTCGCTTACCTGCAACACCTCGGAATATGTGGACCACTTTTTACAAAAATATGTAGTTCAAACTCCTTCTTTCCTGAAAGATACCCCACATTTATTGAATATACTAAAGGACATTAAGTGGACCCAAGGTTGGATATGGGCAACACTGGATGTATCTTCTCTCTATACAGTAATAGAACATCAACAGGGCCTACAAGCGATCAATAATGTCTTATCACGTGACCAAGAAATGCACCCGACTCAAAGAAATTTCATTTTAGAATGTATTAATTTTATATTAAAATTTAACTATTTTTGGTTCGAAAATGATTTTTACCTCCAACTATGTGGCACAGCCATGGGCACCAGGTTTGCACCCAGCTACGCCAACTTATTTGTAGCAGAGTGGGAGAACCAGTTTATCTGGAATAACAACCCCCACGGTGCAAACCTGGTGCTGTGGAAGAGGTTCATAGACGACATTTTGATCATATGGAGAGGCACTATAGAACAGCTAAATACATTCATAACATATATCAACCACAATAAGTACAACCTTCAATTCACCTCTAATATACAACAGACACACATAGAATTTCTTGACGTAGAACTGTTCACCGAGAATAATGTCATCTGTTCCAGGAATTTTATGAAACCCACCGATAGAAATGGTTACATAGAATACACGAGTTGCCACCATCCATTGTGGTTAAATAATATACCTAAGGGTCAATTTATGAGGATTAAGCGTAATTGTTCTAAACAAGAAGACTTCCTTCAAAAAGCTAATGAGATCACACATAGATTTCTGGAGAAAAATTACCCTGCTGAGAGGTTACAGAGCAGCCTGCAGCAGGTCACACAGATGGACAGAAATGAGCTATTAGAAGGTAAAAAGAATAAGGATGCCCCAGAGAAGAAAGATTTTAGTTTCTCCTTTTTTACAAGGTATAACTCACAGGCACACCAAATAAAAAGAATAATAGGAAAGCATTGGCACATATTGAAAGGGGACAGCGTTTTAGGACAAATAATACCGGACAAGCCACAGGTCATTTATAAAAAAGCAGATACCCTAAAGACAATCTTAGCTCCAAGTGTACTACCCAAAATCAACAAACCATGCAATACAAAAAATTTCTTAGGCTCCAGACCCACCGGTTTTTTCTCTTGTGGTCACTGCAAGATGTGTACATATCTACCTAAAAAGACTAATAGTTTCATAGGTCACAATACGGGCATTAAATATGAGATCAAACATTTTATCAACTGTAACTCTAAAAATGTGGTATATCTTTTAGAATGTAACTGTGGTCTGCAATATGTCGGAAGGACCATTAGACCCCTTAAAGAACGCATTTTAGAACATTTAGGGAATATAAGAAACAAAAATGTAAAACATAGTGTGCCGAGACACTGCAATTCATGTCCGAATTTTTCTATAGAAACATTTAAAATTATTGGTATCGATTGGGTTTCTCCATATTGGAGAGGGGGTAATCATGTTGAATATCTGTCCAAAAGAGAGACGGAATGGATTTTTAAATTAAAAACTTTTAAAAAGGGGGGCTTAAATCTAGATATTGACATATTGTCTTTTGTCTAACATTATTTTATACACACCTATTTAGATCCATAGCTTCAGATCCACTTTTCTACTTGGTGTTGGTATATCCGAGTGTATGTATACACATAAAATCGGCTTACACTTGTGATTTAAGGAATTATCTCTTGTATATTTATGTATTTTCCATAAGCTCTGTTTTTGGTCCCAGTAATATCCCCCCCCTGTCCCTTTCCCCTCTTCCCCCTTTCACGTCCATACTGTTGGCCCAACAATATTATATATAATATATACTTACCCATTATACGGCCTTGCTGATATACATCCTCCCATCCCCTCATATTTCCCTGTAACAGTGATCATGAGCCCAATTGTGGATAGATCTCTAATAAACACACAACACATTTACTGCACACTAATTTTATTTTGTTTATTCACGGCCCTATTGTCTTCCGGACACATAATCCTCCGGGGTGGACCAAAAGCGATCGGAGAAAATGAACCGATTCCACGAAGCACCGAGGAGGAAAGCGAGAATCCCAGCCGCATCGGACGAAGAAAACACAATGACGCGCATCTGGACGCGACACCACCGAGTTCCGGGTTCCAAACAGCCACACGGAACCATTATCCCGCGAATGTTTGATCCAGGGAAGCATAAAAGGAAGGACCCCACGGACAAACACACAAACCTCCTGAGGAAGCCACGAGATATTGGCGAAACGCGTAGAGGATTTTTTACTACAGAACATTTGACTTTTTATCCGTCTTTATCCGCTTTTATTTTTTATCGGTTTTTATTAGATCTTTTAAATATCCACTTTTTTTGGTATATCTATTGATCGTTTATATTGATGAATTACAATTATATATTTTAATGAATTAAGGGCACAGTCCCAGAATAAATTATCTTGATTGTATTTATTTATTTTTATTTTTTTGGATCATGTTTGATTCACTATCTTCCCATTAATCACGTAATATACATTATCAACTATTTATTGAATATCACCTTACCTGAAACAATATTTGCACCTGCACTTTAAAGAGATTTTATAAACAAGGCCAGTGGAACCCAGAGGACTTACCTCACCAGGACCTTAAGATATTGAAGCCCAGAAAGTTCCAGAGTTGCAGACAACATCAACACAACTCCAGGACGCACAACTCCAGGACACACAACAGATAAGCGGGACTTATCTACCTAAATGTGCATTCCTCCCTTGCGTGTACAGTATTATAGAAAGATATCATTCTATGGTAGATTTCTGTTTTTGCATGTCTCATGGTACGGATGGATTGACACACACACCAAGGAGTTGATTCTGGAAGCTTTAAAGGCCAGATATATTGTGAGTGTAACCATTGGAGTATAGCCCTGGGATTCCATATTTAGTTATAATATACTACACTATATTTTTTCTTCTTTTCATCTGTTTTTTCTGAGCCTTATAAGATCGTGAATTACAAGCGCCCCTTGACAGAAGTCCTGTTTGTTCCATATTTCAAACATTCCGTGGAGGATGTTTACAGGGTTGCTGCTGTAGTATCCGATCGTTTTTCAAAGGGAAGTATCTATCGTTCCAATTTCATTTACTCCCTCTACACTGGTTGACACGTGGTTTCCAAACTTCTTTTAGTTCACACCTTTCTATCAGAACCAGCAACCTCCCTGCCAGCTCTCACACACGGGTCACGCTCAGATCAGGGATGACTTTTTAAGGGCCTCTCCTTTCTCAGGGGAGCAAAATAAGAGTTTTAAATTCCATTTCCTCCCTTGTTGCTATGATTATTGAGATTCCTGGACTGCGATCATAAAACTGGATTGGACATTCCATTTGTGTCACAAGACTTGGAGTCGAGCATTGGTTTACCTGAATAATGGTACAAATAAGTATAAGAATTTGCTGCAATACACAATCTTGTTAAACTTTGCATTAGACAAGCCAGCTAAGCTCTTCCTATAGTATTAACTTTTTTTTTTAAGTATTCCTTTATGATATACACGGAAGTCACAACTTTCACTTCAGTGAATAAACCCCTTTACACAGCTTGGGAACTCTCAGGGGCAGATTCTCAGACCCCATAGTGTGATCAGCAGACATCAGCAGCAAAATAGGGAAAAACACCCCCCCCTTCCAAAATATTAATTAAATACTTAGAGGAAAATGAAATATAAATAAAATAAGTTTATTGGGAGCCCAGTGATGTTATCATGACATAAAAATTCATGCGAGGTCCCCAATAGGGATGTATAATTTGTGCGGATATAATAAGAAAAGGGAAATAATGGTTTAACAAACATATGGTAAAATTTACAAAAAATAAACCAACAAATGGCCATTAATGTATTAAAAAGCCCTGAAAAGGGGTTAAATAATAAGCCTGGTTACTTGAGTCATTTGGTTAACACATGGTGAGTCATTACATAGAATCAGCCCGATATGGCGCTGAGCTCCTGGAATGAGGTACAGCGGCGAATTTATAAACGCGCCAGAGCTAATGTTTAACATTTAAGCTACGTAACGGCGCGATAATTTTTTTTACTACACCGAAGCGCTATCATTAATCCACGTGGTCAGCCCTGCAATACTCATTGCACAAGCACAGCGCCCCGGATTGTTTTCTAAATGCTTATGCCGTGTATGCAAGAAGCGGAGACGCTCCCGCTAATCCGCTATAAAATGATCACTAATACTACAGCGTAGTTTACGTTAAAATCGTGCGTAATCTCCAGGAGCAAATACTCCCACGTGACCTCCTCTGCCCTGCGTCTTCTGGCGACAAGGGAAGTTTTCACGTTTACTTCCGGTGCATGTTGACGGAAGTTTGTAAGGAAAGCGGCAGAGCTTGGTGAGTGGGACTCAGGAGGAAAGCTGTTTGTAGTTTTCCTTTATGTTTACTGTTAAAAATGTTTTTTTAGCCGTTCACGGGGCTGCGCTTATTTCAGCTGTGTAACGTTTGCAAACTCCCAGTGTCACTGGCGTTCGTTCGCTGCCATATGTTTTGTTTTCGGAGCTGCCATGAATTATTGACTGCTCTCTTATTACGTTTCGCGATCTGGTTAATTCGGTATCCTTTCTCCCTGTCTGGCCCGCGTATTCGTTAAGTAAAATGTGGAGGTCTTGCGAGGCCTCACTAGTAATAGTTTAGTATCGAGAGGACTCTGAATTCACGAAGCTGCGCCGTCACAGACCTTCGCCAAACTTACGTCATATGGGGAAAAGTGCAATGATAGTCATGAAATAAAGCGTGTTTTAATTATAATACACCTTCTGGCTCAAGAGCAATACTGAATGGAGTTATCCTTTGCAGATTAATAAAGTGTGCCCTGTTGGCTATATGACAGATCTGGACTTTCCACTGACCTGGGCTAGTTTTCTGCCGTTGGTTATGTCCTGATATGTAGAAATTGCCTAGTAATGAGCAAAATGATTAAAAGCTGTTTATAAAAAATGGCAAATCTACACCGTACAAAAAAACAGCCCAGTACTAAAGAAGGCATGTGGCTTTCTGGGGGTAAGGGTTGGCTCTATTACTGGTGCTCTGCTTAATGATTGAAACTTGCGACTGGCATTTGTATCGCGTGCACTTCTTGATTTGGTCCTGTCTCATGTTTGCTGTTACACACCTTCTGCTTGAGAGATATATGAAATGGTCTGTTGAATATCTTTATTTAATTATACAAAAAACAAACACTGCAGTACAGGTTTTTAATTCCTCGAATATGTTTGTTTTTGTTCTTCTGATAGGGACCTTTTATTGAAGCTTCTCGGCAACACCATTGTGGATGGTCATTGGCATTTGACCTCCATAGAACATGGCATACCAGTTGTACAGGAATACCACATTAGGCAATAGTCTTCAAGAAAGCCTAGATGAGCTCATACAGGTTTGGCATATTTGTGTGTCTCTCATTCTGAATGTAACCAACGTTGTACTAAAAACTTGCACAGTAGGGCATCCTTGTTACAGTTTTGTGTGTGTGTGTGTATAATATATATATTATATGACATTGTTTCTTAAATTATATACCAGAGATAAATGTGGATTCTCAAATATACATAACAAACAATAGAGAACCTTTTTATGCTTAGTACTTTGTTAGTAATATTACCTACTTTCATATCCCAAACCATGATCCTCACAGCTTCTCATTTCCCACCCATCCCGCTCCAGTGCTAGGCAGATCCTAGTGCACACTTGTGTGAAGTGCTGCCGTTGATTTTAATAGAAGCGCTTTCCCAAAGCTATTTTGGTTCAAGACAATGAGCATAGCATTCTCCAAAATGTCTTTGAATGCTGAATGGGACACACCAAGACATTTTGGACAATGCTATGCTTCCCTCTTTGTAAGAACAGTTTGGCCCATATGTGTGTGTATGTATGTATGTATATGTTTTAAACTGAACTAATGTGCTTTATTTGTGTTCTTGTTCACTAGTCTCAGCAGATTAATCCCCAGCTTGCCCTTCAAGTACTGCTTCAGTTTGACAAGGCTATTAATTCAGCATTGGCCCAGCGAGTCAGGAACAGAGTAAACTTCAGGGTACGTATTGAGGTTATGTTTGTTGATGTCTACTAGAACATGTCCATATTGACACCACATATAAAGGTGTGTGTGTGTATATATATATATATATTAGTGTTTGTTTTATGCCTCCTTATATACAGTATCTCACAAAAGTGGGTACACCCCTCACATTTTTGTAAATATTTTATTATATCTTTACATTGTAGCAGAGTCATTTCTTCAGTGTTGTCATATGCAAAGTAGTGAGTGTACAGCCTGCACACACAGCCATTAACCCCTTCCGGACCGGCGTTTGCATACTGCGTCTTCACTTGAAGACCGCAGTATTTTTTTAAATATTTAAATTCCGTGATCGTGATTCGCTGCCAAGCGATCACGTGCACGGAATTGAGGGGGGGTGGCTGCTACTGATCGCTGGGAAACCAGCGGTTCAGTTTAAGCAGCCGCCCCTCGCGATCCCAGCATTCAAAGCGATGCTGGATCGCGTAAAAGCAGTGACGTACCTGGTACGTCCCGGTCTGCCAGTGACCCGGAAGTACCAGGTACGTCCCGGTCTTTAAAGGGTTAATGTCTAAACCTTGGCAACAAAAATGAATACGCCCCTAAGTGGAAATGGCCAAATTTTGCCAAATTAGCCATTTTCCCTCCCCGGTATCATGTGACTCGTTAGTGTTACAAGGTGTGAATGGGGAGCAGGTGTGTTAAATTTGGTGTTATCCCTCTCTCACACTCTCATACTCGTTCAAAATGGCACCTCATGGCAAACAACTCTCTGAGGATCTGTAAAAAGGAATTGTTGCTCTACATGGCCTAGGCTATAAGAAGATTGCCAAGACCCTATAACTGAGCTGCAGCACGGTGGTCAAGACCATACAGCGGTTTCATTCATAGGACAGGTTCAACTCAAAACAGGCCTCGCTGTGGTCGACTAAAGAAGTCTCCAGAGGCTGTCTTTGGGAAATAGACGTATAAGTGCTGTCAGCATTGCTGCAGAGGTTGAAGGGGTGGGGGGGTCCGCCTGTCAGTGCTCAGACCATACGCCGCGCACTGCATCAAATTGGTCTGCATGGCCCAGATGGAAGCCTCTTCTAATGATAATGCACCAGAAAGCCCGCAAACAGTTTGCTGAAGACAAGCAGACTAAGGACATAGATTACTGGAACCATGTCCTGTGGTCCGATGAAACCAAGATAAATGTAAACCAGGTGAGAAGTACAAAGACAAGTCGGAGTGTCCTGGTCTGGCCCTGCATGAGTGCTGCCAGCACTGGGGTGCTACAGTTTGAGGGAACCATGAATGCCAACATGTACTGTGACATACTGAAGCAGAGCATGATCCCTCCCTTTTGGAGACTGGGCCACAGGGCAGTATTACAACATAACGACCCCAAACACACCTCCAAGACAACCACTGCCCAAGTATGTCTCCAGACCTAACCCCTATTGAGCATTCGTGGGGCATCCTCAAATGGAAAAACGGTGCTGAAAAAAAATGGTGGCCACACAAAATGTTAGAAGAGCCATTGTCCACAATATACTAAGAGTTAGAACCCCTATTGTCTTTAAGGGGTTAATGTCTAAACCTTGGCAACAAAAGTGAGTACACCCGTAAGTGGAAGGGTCCAAATTGGGCCCAAAGTATCGATATCAAGGCATGTCAGCAACACAGTTTATGCTTAGCAACTGATTCCGACCACTTCCTAAGCTGTTTTAGCCGGGCGCCATTTTTTCTTCTGGGGAGGGCTTTCCTCCCCGGATCCACGGTCAGCCTCACTTGTGAGGCTCCCGTGGATGCTGCAAAGCCGCCGATCACGGAGATGCAGCTATTTAACGGCAGCCCGTACATGTACGCACTTTGCCGTTAATGGCTGTGTTGAGTTATTTTGAGGGGACAGCACATTTACACTGTTGTAAAGTAGTGTGTACAGGCTGTACATTATAGCAGACTGTCATTTCTTCAGTGTTGTCACATGAAAAGATAAAATATTTACCAACATGTGAGGTGTGTACTCGCTTTTGTGAGGTACTGTATGTATATATTACACATATAATGCTTTTGCCAAAGCACTAACTCTTCCAGAGTGTACAAAGGCTGAAAACCACTCCACATTTAATGTACACTGAATGCTAGGTAACAGTGGGGAAGAGTATGCTCTTAATAAACTTGTAGCTCTCTGTGCCTATTTTGCTTGTCCCTTATGAAGTTGTGCCACTTGGCAAAACTGAACTACATTGATTAATTGATTTACCCAAACTATCCCCTTCTGCAGACAATAAGGCAAAACATTTACTTTGTGCATACACAATCACACTGATTGCAAGGTTGTTTGACTTTACATATTTCTTTATTTACATATATAAACTTCTAATATGTAGATTGGTCATTATGTTTAACGGACGACACTTGTATTGCGTAACAGATGCCTCTTTGTTACTTTGAACTAGTGTTTGGCTATAGTTTCCAGATAAAATGTTTTTCTTTTCTCCTGTAGGATGTACTTATCATTTTTGGGTTATTAGTTTGGGCATAAAGCTGTGATATGGGGAAAGTTGTGGTAATTA
>VKOC01005421.1:0-26967 GCA_009364415.1 Spea multiplicata | reverse complement strand
GTTGAAAGGAAGCTCTTCATCTTCAGCCTCCCTGCAGCTTTTCCTGGGAAATAATTGTTTGCTGACCATGCATAATCCATAAAAAATAAATAAGCAACTACTAATACACTTCTGGCTACCGTCAACCCCACCGATCTGCCAGAAATCACTGTTTTTTTAATGCTATGGTCAGCATTCTTATTTGAAGTTGCTTCTTCTGGTGCTGTTCTTTTATTTATTTCTGTTTATTGAAGGAGGAAGAATATTCCTTTTAATGTGCCTTTTCTAACACAAGAAAAAAAACCTCAGTCCATGCGATTATGGCTGCATCATAAATTGCTATATTCCAGTGTATTACTTTAATTGGTTTCTAAGTGAATCTACCATACCAGTCTTACCATTCCTTTCAATTTTATTTATTTATTTTTATAAAATTAGCTTCTGTTGCTAACTGACTGAATGTCCCCAGGTGGATAGCATCTTTTACACACCATAATGATTAATTATTACTTTAAGTTGCCTATGGCAAAACA
The DNA here is from genome assembly GCA_009364415.1 of Spea multiplicata. NCBI lineage: Eukaryota > Metazoa > Chordata > Amphibia > Anura > Pelobatidae > Spea > Spea multiplicata. Next base: position 26,455 of record VKOC01005421.1, on the reverse strand, counting down.
CTGTGTTGGGGAAGATAAAATCAGTCAGCATTCATGACCAGCTACATCACAGCTTCAGATAATACATCGGTATATGGCCAATATAAAGCAATTGTCTAAAGCAATTGTGCGATTAGGATCCTCGAAAAGATTATTTTCAATGATTTCTCTTATGAGGTTGGGTTTTCCGAATATATATGTGTATATATATATATATATATATATATATATCACACACAGATGATAGTACAGCTATACAGTATTTGTCTAACTCTTCTATGAACACGCCCGGTTCGTAAGTAATTGAATAACAATTGGATAACAATAACTGAGATAAACTGTATCACTTTTCTTTCATTCAATGACCTGTCTAAACTTTAATTGGCTTTAATGGAGGTGAATAACGCATGGTTTGCAACTCAATGACCTGTCTGAAATCAAGCAGAGAAACTTGAAGAACACTTAAAATGCTACACGTAAAAGAAAATGGAACCATCTGCACTTAAGAGATTCAAACAGAATATTGAATAGATACATTTTAGAAGATTTCGGTAGAATTTTTAGATGCTCAAACAACCAAAGGTTAAAAAACATAAACTCAACATACTGCACATGCGCAGAGTTATATATACGTATATATATTATCTTAATAAATTACAAGAGAGCAACGTTTCACCCATCCTATGAACTTCAGATGCATTTGATAGCGGAGTAGTCCCTTTATGTTCTTGTGTAGCCATCCTAGCAAACGCATTGGGGAGATTCTGCAGAACCATCCATGTTCATTTACCTCTTTGCCTTCCCCAGTTTCTTGGAAAAGTGTTAGGTCAAAAACATACTCTTGCTTCCTTTCACGCTTTAAGTTATTATTTGTGCATGTTACTTGACTATGTGTCCCATGATCTGAATTGCTGACTAATGAGTAAAAATTTACCACTTGTTCTTAGCTTCAGTGTCTTTGTGAGTGTATCTTAGACATGCCAACGTTGGCATGAGTGTATTTTATTTTGCTTGCTGTCTTTTTGTAGCAAAGCTGGACTAAGGGTGACTAGGCTACCCTGGCACTTTAAGGCCAGCAGCCGCCAAATAACATAAGCATGGACGCATATCATACAATGTGTATCCAGAAGGTGTCCGTACATTACAGGACCCAGATGCCCTGAGCGCCCAATTTACTTCTAGCATTGAATCTCACCCAGTATGCATAGTATACATAAATCACTCCTGCTATTTTTGGTCTCACTTCACATAGATTATTATATGGATTTGCGTTATATGTATATACAGTATATATACAGTATATATGTGCAATTTCTATTTTCTATGTTCAACGATGATTGATGATTATAAAGTTTATTTAAAAAGCCCACAGTATTTATGTACATACAGCAACACCATACCTTTGCAAGTAACAATATGTTATCATTTTAAATTTGTACTCAGGAAATAGCAATTGAACCTTCTAGTGAAAGGCATAATGAACATTTGTAAGGAGGCTTCTCAAAATGTAATTGATTAGTTTGCTGAGATTGTGTGTCATGACCTGCATCAATTAAACCAACATAACAAATCAATTCTAGTGAATGCTATTTCTGCTTACATTACTCTTCTAGAAGTATTATGAAACAAGAGTAATTCAGTTGTTTTTAAAGCCCTTAGGATTAGTAACAGACATCAACAAAAAGTGAACCAAGCACATTTTGTTCTTTTTGTTAAGAAAGCATGAAATGAGTGTTCACAAACGTCTTACTGGGACCAAATGAAAACTATCAGACATGCAGATCACTGTTTGACCAATTTAAAACATTTCCCTTCAGTTATCATTCCCAACATAAAAATCATAGGTTTTCTCCTGAATCATACAGCCTAACTGGTTAGTAAAAGGGACGGCATAGGGACCAAATCATAATGTTTGGTGCATTTTCTGGACCAGCTCTTGCTATATTGGTGAACAGGTCGGTCCCTAGTGAGGTACGAGGCACAGGGTGACATGACTGTTGCAAGGCCCCCATTTAAAACATCGTGTAATCATCGTGCCGTTTCTGCAGTTGCTTTATATATACATGTGATATTATTAAATAAATGTTATTCATAATTTGCCTAATATACCTTCACCCAACTGTTTTTCAACCTGCATGGCTTCTGTCCTCACATCAACAAAGGGCCGCTTGTATCATGGGTAGCCTGCAGGAGCACCATCTGCTGTGGCTTGTGCAGCTGAAAGGGGGGGGGGTGAATATGCTCCCCCTAAAGATTGCTGTCATCAGTTGCTCTAACACTCACACTAGCATTATACCCTAAAATATCCTAACACTCCACTATACACTAATACTCACACTAACATGAAGATGGACTTTTAACACCACCCTGACACTCTAACACCATAAGCTGACACACACACACTCATGACAACACTATACAGTAACATGTAAACAATCTAACATCACATGCTAACACACATACACACTCACACTAGACATACACACATACTTTAACACCACACACTAGCATGCACACATGCTAACACTACCTGCTAACAACATACACTAACACCATGCACCATAAATATACACACACTCACTCCGTCATTCACTCTCTCACACGGTTCATCTCTGTCTTAGCCTTCATTCTCCATCAGCTCTCACAGCCATTTTCCTTCAGCTCCCCTATTCATTCCTTTCATCTGAAGACAATATTTCTGAAGTCCCCAAAAAGCTTATGTGATTCTAAATCATTTTCTATGTGGGCAGAACAGAGACCAAAAGCATAGGTACTGGTAAGAGAAAGCAATTTTTATTTTCTTATTTTTGTAAGACAAAATGGAAGGAAGGATAACGAGAACCATTTCAGGCAGCAAAATGCTATTTAGCCTTAGCTTAATCTGTTGGGAAAAACAACTTCATTTGTTTTGCTTCTTCTTGTTATATGCACTTATTATCATGTACCTCCTGATATGGCTCATGGAGAGAAACTTCATTTGAATAAATTATATTTACATGAGCTCAGTCCTCTAAACCTATGATCTGTGTCATGGCAAGCTGCATAGCGTCATTTATTTATTATAGCTAGTTGAATGCGTCTGCAATTTACTTTGTGATGAGCTGTTCAGTCACCTCTAGAAGTGGTCTTTGTATGTCAAGCGTGAAAAAGTTGAACATACAAAATGTATCTTTTCTTCTTACTAATATAAGCTTCATGTACCGTTGCTGAAATTTTAACAGATAAAAAGAGGGCTATAAATCCTCAACACAAGTTAGTTGAAAAGCAATACAATATTAACTATAGCATACATTTCTATAAAATGTTGAATTAATACCAGAGTTCAAAGTATTTACATTTCACATATTTAAAGACCACTTACATAATTTGGAAAGAGGCACAGTTGCTTTTGTATTCAACTCGCAAAAAGGGGGTATATTAAAGATAAAGAGCGAGAATATAATCAACAGGTGAAATCATAGTACAGTATGCATTGGAGTATATGTAAATATTTACGCATGCACATAAAGTTCGACTGTAAGCTTTAGTATTGTTAAGAACTTGCTGTAGGGAAGGTGCCTGCATGCAATGTGAGTAATTTCTATCATAAAGAGCTCATGCATGTTTACTTAATACAATAAATTCATTCAAGAATTTGAACGATGAATGCATACAAAACAACATATAAGGCAAACAAGATATCACAATAGACAGACTAAATGACTCAATGAGTTCTCATCTGTCACCGCAATCTATACTTGAGTGTGATCCACTTCACTACTAATTGAACACAACACACTTAAAAATAAGCAGCTAGTCAATTCTAAATGAAATAAGAGTTACCGCAACAGTACCCCAGGGACTGACTATTTCCCTAGTTAATTTATCAGTTAAAGCCATTTGGCCTATTTTTCTCATTTATTTTGATTGACCTTGAACGTTATAGACATCAGATTGCTTTGTTTCTTCTAATCTAATAAAGCTATTACATTCACCAAACCTCTGTGAATAAAGGTTAACGTATAGCACATCTAACACTAACCCTTTCATATTTTGTCTCTCTTTAGGCATAAGTGACAGGGTTTGTGCGTCTTCCATCAGACACTTATCTGTTGAATTAAGGTTGGAGACGTGCAGCTGGGTAGAACAGAGAGAGACAATGCAGTAGAGCATGAAACGTTACTGAATGGAGGAATTGTGCCTGCTCAGGAGTCTGTGTGATTTGATGAAATGTTCATTTATGTCAGCACACTGCATTCATGCTAGTTCCTGCAACTGCAGAATAGAGACATACAACAATAATCACACAATTACTTTCCAGGCAAGACAAATAAGATACAAATGGATTGACCCATTTTTTTGGAAAAAACAGATTAGTACAAGAATATTGGTTCAAAGAGAAATTAAAACTATTAAAGTGCACCTTTTTGAACTTGAATATTCATGTAACTAACCATTAAAGTCTTACCATAGTAAAGTCGCAATGCAGCAATGTTATTTCTCTCGATGCCTTTTGCTCCCCTATTCTCTTATCATGCCTTTCAACTGCAGCCCTTTGTTATCCTGGCGTGGCCCTTTTGCTATTGCAATTAGACTGTAAGCTCGTTTGAGCAGGGCCCTCCTCACCTGTTGTCTCTGTTAGTCAATTTATGTTACATACTACTTGTTATGTCCTGTCTACCCATGGTACAGCGCTATATAAAACAATAAATAATAATAAAATAATAATAATGGTAGTTAGTGGATGATGCATCCTACGTATATGATGCTTAATGAACTGCCAGCTCAGGAATGTTTCTGCATCTGTAAAATGGCCAAAGAAGGACACTTTTGTTTTATGGCAGTATGGGTAGAGGTATAGCTATGGGTCAAAACTTTCCTGAAGCCATTTTTGAGACTTTATAATCTATTGACAGCTATTTATGTAACATGGTAATGCAAAACACACATTATATTACATTCCTCTACACTGAATCAAAAAAGGCTACTTGGTTAGAGTGGGCAAAGCCAGACAACGTGGGGTTTAACCAGTAGCTAATATTATACTAAATATACATCTTTATTTAAAAGAAATGATGATTGAACTGTAGTCTTCCCTTCCCTTCTTTTAGGGCAGCATGTACAAATTGCATATTTGGAGGAAGTTTGTCCCATTTCCACCAATCATTAAGTAAAAATATAATTGCAAAAACTATTTCAATTTGGGTTAAAGTTAGGGTTAACGCATGATTGCTGGATTGTCCCCCCAGAAAAATGGTCTGCCATGTATGGTTAACATTCTGTATTGTATGTGTAGTTGAAGGATATTTTTTTTTATGTAACATAATATTTACAGTTCTTCCCTTTCTGTCTTTTTAGGATATTAATATATATCACCTGTGTGTCTGGTAGTGGGCCTGGGATAGTCTGCCATTGTATATCACATAATCACATCTGCACTGAAATAATAGATGCATGTCTTTAAGCATGCTCTGCTCACCTCCTGCTCCACTGATTTCTCTCTTTCACCAACAACAGGGTTACATTTTAACATCAGTTGGGATACCCAGATAAGTATCTCCATACTTTAAAATGCATCCCTCGGACGTCTTCCTCATTTCCTCTTTATAGGAAAAAGGTGGGTGTATGTTTTAAGGAGGCAGAAAACACACAGGGTAGACAGCTAGCCCCAAAAGACTTGATTGAGGTAAGAAGTGGGATGAATATAATCATTATCAGGTATGCAATGTGTTGTGTAGGATTGGATGGAATTAGATTGTTATAAACAACAGAAAACTACTGTTTGTCATTTAAAAAGACTTTTTTTCCCCAGGGATTTTACTCCATGAAGTTAACAGTAAATGTAAAAGAACACTCTATTACCTCCAAGGCCATTCTAACATCAAATGTCATTGATCTGTGGCCAGTGAATGTGTATGAAAACACTGACCTTCAGAACTCCCGACAATTCTCTGTGCCTCTTAATCTCCCAACAATGCAGTATGTATTACAGAAACATAATATATTCAAGATTAATACTTTTGTTATGCTACTACTACTACTACTATTACTACTACTACAAATAATAATAATAATAATACAGTAAGGAGTTACTGTATTATTATTATTGTGCTATACATTAAGGAGTATAAAAAGTATTTCCCGTAAAGACAAAATGGACTATTTGAATGTCTGATAAGTAATTTTTGAACAACGCACTGAAGTTGTTCTTTTACACACCTATGTGCGTTTTTAACTTAAGAAAGAAAGACTTATACAGAAGATTCTCTAGGTATTTTGTTTTATCGAAGGCAGCCCTACATTCCCTACCTAAAAAACACACTGAGCTAATTGATTGTGGCAGCGCTAATGAAGTCCTGCTATTATGATGAAGAAGACCGTTTCCCCACAGATCTTCAGTAGTCAGTGGATCTGCCTGAGTTATCTAGATTAAGAAATTCAGTATGATAAGATCAAGACATACAATACAATAAAAACTTATCTTGATGATATTTTGTATCTACCCAGGCTCGGAATCACCAATTGGCCACACAGTCCCGTTTCTGTTTGTTTGTTTGTCTGTCTATCTATCTATCTATCTATCTATCTATTTATCTATCTATCTGTTTTTTTTACCTGCCTGTCTAGCCATCCACATATTTATTGACCATTTCTGCAAATCTGCAAAGTCTGAAATGTAGATGACATTTAGTTTAGCAAAGCAATACATTGGACTAAAGCTCCAAACACTTGACATCACCAAGCTGGTTAGTTAATCTCATCTAACTGCTGTTATGTAGCTGCAGCACTGAAATCCTGGAAAGTATGTTAATGCTTATCAAAGTTGGGAAATTATAAGATGCAGTCTTGTTTTGCCAGAGGGTAGATTTTGCATTTCTCACTGTTTAGTTGTACTTTGAAATGCTTAACAAATGCAGGAAAATCTCCCATTAGTTATTGGTATTTTTCACATACTTAATTGAAAAATACAGTACAGAAATCAAAACAAATTATGTAGAAAGTATAGAAAAGCTCATTTACACGGACAAAGCTTAAAGTATACTTGTCATTTCAAAACAATACATTTTTATGAAAAAGGTGAAGATGGCGTATATGTTTATCTTACAAATCAAATATGTCATATAGAATTTCCAAACAGAAAAAAACTCTACATACAACCAGCATGATAAAAAACTGGTATATACATGCCAGCAATTTCTAGCACAATATGTAACTGCTTTTTTGAATAATACCTAAAATAGACCAAAACATCCAAATATTTGACACTTTAACTTAACCTTAAATTAGTTTTTGTAGGTGCCGTTTTTATGTTGGCTGCTATATCATCCAATCGTTTCCTGTTTCAACGTAAGTAAGCAAAAATAGCATTACTGATTTTTATCATGAATTCCCCTTTTTGTTTCAACATCGCACTCTTATAAAAGATGTTGATTGCTAACAAATCTACAGCAACAAGCAGGGGTGCTGGCCTTGGCTAAACCCAGGAGAGCTTTTCCCAACAGGGGTGAGGCTTTGTTATTGGTGCCTAGGGTTTCCTTGGCAACCCCCTCCCCGCAAAGTAGCACACACACACACACACACACACACTTACACATAGACTAACGCATACTACTATGCAAATACATGCACACACACTAACACCATGCATTAACACAGCCTCACTCTAAAGTATATATAATATACTTACATCATATGCTAAATCACACCGCTAAGCCAGCATAGCCTCAATATAGAGATGGTGGTTCTGTTGTTACACACAAAAGGATGGTTTATATATTTAACGTATATGTTTATACATTTGTTTTATATAGCACCATCATATTCAGCGTATTTTGACCATACCCACCACTACAGAGGTAAATTTAGTGTACAAAAATGTATACAAAAGTGTAAAATATAGGATTTGGGGAAAACATCACCTTAATATGTAGGAAACATATGCCTGTTGATCAAATGCAATAGTAATTAGATTATTGTCCCTTTGAGAGTTCTACCAAAAGTTGCAGAAAAAATTACAAAACAAACAATATTAAATTTGTGGGATAAGTGATATTTGCCTACTTAATGTCCTGGCATGGGAATAGCACTAGTCTGTGTGATATAAATACTGTCTTCTTCAGTTGTTCCCTATAATCAGTTAAGAAATGTACTTAAACAAATGTTCATTATATGTATATATAAACGATATGATTAAAGGTATGTGATCACCTGTGACCATCAAACCTATGTTGGACATTCCATATCAAATCATTAAAATGGAGTTGCCCACCTCTTTGTGGCTATAACACTGTTTTGGGAAGGCTTTTAATAAGATTTTGGAGTGTGTCTAGGGAATTTGTGCCCATTTAGCAAAAACAGCTAAAAAATATCAAGCACTTTTGTTGTACGAAAAAGCCTTGCTCGCAATCAGTCTTTCAATTACTTCCAAGGGTGTATAATGGGGTTAAAGTCAGTGCTCTGTGCAGGCCACTCGAGTTCCTCCACACCAAGCTCATCAAACTGTCTTTATACACATTGATTTGTGCGCAGGGGCACCGTAATGCTGGAACAGGAAAGGGCCTTCTCCAAACTGGTACCACATAGTTGGAAGCATTCAATTGTCTAAAATTTCATTGTATGCTGTAGAATTAACATTACCCTTCACTGAAACTAATGAGCCTAGCCCAAACCATAAAAACAGCCCCTGATCATCATTATCCCGTCTCCACCAAGCTTGCATTGCAATGGGTAGTGTTCCCCTAGCATCCATCAAACCCAGATTCGTCCATCAGACTTCTAGATACTGAGACGTAATTTATCATTCCAGAGAATATGTTTCCTGTGAGGATGTGTTTAACATCACTTGAGCTGATGCTTGGCATTGGACATAGTGATCTTTTACATGTGTGCAGCTGCTTGGGCATGTAAACACAATTCCTGAAGCTCCCTACACACAGTGATAGTGCTGATGTTGCATTTAGAACCAGTTTGGAACTCTGTAGTAAGTGAAGCCACAGACTTACAATACCACCACTTAGAGTGGACCAGTGCAGACCTAGCTGGGCAGGAGTTTTTAGAAACTGACTTTTAGCAAAGGTGGCATCCAATCACAAGGCCATGTTTAAAGTTACTGAGCTCTTCAGTACAAACCATTCTACTACCAATGTTTGTGGAGATGGCTGCCTATGTGCTTGGCCTTATACAAGTTTGAAACACCTATACTCAATAATTAGAAGGGGTGTCCACATACTTTTGGCCATATAGTGTATACATGTGTGCCTTTCAACTTACATAATCAGTTCTTGATGAGGTACAGTATACTATAACTGCATTAGCTAAAATTTAGCTTTTAGTTGAAGTTGGTACACAGAGTTCTCGTCTTCACATGGAATCAGATTTTCATCTTGAAGAAGAGACCTCTGAGGTTCTCTGTTGGCCCGATAAGAGTTATCAAATAAAGCTTAGGTGGTATGGAACATAACTTCACAGTACATATTATAACTACATATATCATTACAGAAATATCAATTCTTTTTTAGTGTTAAAATTCTTTAGTTGTTCCTTTCTGTTTGTAATATCAGAAGTGGTCATTGTTGCCAATAAAAATATAGACTTATATAAAATTGTCCACTGTTCACAAATGTAAAGGGAAAAGGCAATTTATAAGCTGTAAAATATAAAATATGCTTGCACCTTATCTGTGTCACGTTCATATAAAAGGGATTTATAAATCGGAATTTTCTTGGCAGGTAATTTTTCCTGAACTGTGAACTTGTTCATCGTAATAATAATATTTCATATTTCTACTCTTTTAAAGTATACGGCCAGAGTGTGCTACTATTTTTTTGTATTTAAGAAAACTGTTTTCATTTTGACAAGGTGGACATAAACATTAGAACATTATCTCTACAGCATTATATGAAATAATGGCTTTTAATTATATGTGTAATTTTATGTTACATGTATATTCTACATTCTAAGGGATTTCATGGAACATAGGAAAGTAGCCTTTCAAATTAGAGAATTCTCCTCAAGTTCTGTTTGGAGGATCACTTTCAATTTAATGTGCAATATAAAAGGTTAGTTTAAAGTTAGTTAGTTGAGATTTAAAACAAATTCAAAAATAATAACAGAGAAGGAATTACACTAGTATCAATTTGAATCTGCGACGAAAGATAGAAATCAAACCCAATATTCTAGGGAAAAAATGGTAATGCATATACTTAACTAATGGACAGAATATCACAGCAATCCATTTTAAGCAGAATACTAATTAAGCAAGCCAGACTGATAGTATTAAATTGTTAAACAATTAAGTACTATCAATAAATCGTTTTAAACATTTTAACAGAAATATCATTTTCATTAGAATACCAAGCATGCACACACAGCGAATATACGCAACAAAAAAATACTCTTTCACAACCACCTTGCTTGCTGTGGAGCGCTAGGGTATGACATCATCACCTGAGCCTCTGCATCTTGAAGCATAAATGGGCCGGTTGGGGAGATTAGAGATCTCCCTTGTAACTATCCTATTAAACACAGGCACATCAGAAGGGCAGGATCAGTCCCCATATCCCCCTATTGAGTGATCATAAACAATTATATATGAAGCATTCCATTTAAATAACTTAAATTGTCAGAATTGTAACAATTATAAGCCCATATTGAATTTACTACAAGTAGTAATTTATTCTTTATGAAGAGTGATTTAAGGGATTTCAGTAATAGTCCTTATCATCTATATTAGCTACTGTATATTACTTTATGCAAAAATGGGGTTGGCCATTGATTTTATAAATGGCTAATAAAACATTCATATTGTGTATAAACTTCACATAAGATGGGCAGAGATATACTGCTCGTGTATAATGGATGCCTGGATTTTATTGTCTATTGTGGCTAAATTTCAATGTTTATTGCAATGGCTAAATGCAAAAGCATGCTCGACATGCATTTCTCATAGTGTCACGACATTTTATTGTTGTTAGCTTTTCTTTGGGTGCAGTGTTACAGGATATTGAGCCGGCTCACTGATTTTCGTAACAAGTGATCATTTGTGTTACTCGAGCTTTTGAAATGATGTATTGTTATTACTGTAGGAAACATCTTGTTAATGGCGGTCAATACTTTTATGTAAAGCAATTCTTGAACTAATGTCATACTAGCTAAAAATATTAAATATGTAGTTATGTTTTAAACACTCAAGTGAGAGGATTAGCACATTTAATTATGTATGTAAGATATTGGCTACAAGACATACAGGCAACATGCTTAATCTGAAAAATGCCAATCGAGTCTGTTAAGGTTGCCAGTGCGGCATATTAACAACATAAACAACAACTAGACTGAAAATCTATGTTGCTTACTGGAATGTTTACAATGTTCTTTACAAAGTGAGCAACCCAACACTTGCTCACAACCCAAAACATTAAGAAACATGGTTACACCGAGCTTACATATCTTATGACTTGTTCTTGTTCAACTTATAAGTTATAAATTGAGTTATAATGATATAATGATATAATGATATAGAACTCAATGGCAGGGCCAAGGTTTGGGGGTAAAGGTGGTACTGTGGTACCACGCAATAAAATATATGGAGATGGTGTCCAAATATTTCCAGGTCTGCTTTTCGTTCCCAGTCTTGCCCTGCTTGATGGCAGTTAAGAACCATTTGCCCATCTGCCTTTTTTCCATAGATTCAGGAAAATTGTATAGTTTATTCTCACTGTATTAGCCTCTACCATTTCTGCCAGGAAAGTTTTCCACTTATCTACCACATACTTCCTATGCTGTACAGGTAAGCTTAGAGGTGATTTAGAAACTTAGCTTAGATGGTTTGGCCATAGATTTAAACATTGTTTAGGTGATTCAAAAACTGAGGTAGTACTTTGTGGGGGCAATCCTTTATATATGTTGAAAAATACATCAAAGCATACTTTTGTAGAGTAACACTGTGAGATCGAGCTCACATGTCTCTCTCTTTTTCTATTTCTCAAACACATACACAGGTGTCCAGATTCAACACAATACAAGACAAAGCTTGTCCCATTGTGGGATCTGTGATCTTTATCTACTATAACAAGTTGCATTGTCAGGTCTGACAAGTGACCTTTACCTATGACCAAAAAATAGTTGTCAGGCAGAGAAGATGCCTGGTGCATAAAATCACATCTGGTGTAATGAGACCTCTGTGTACAGAGAGGAACATGAACAGAATACATGCAGTTTTAATAAGTATCATGACTGAACAATATCCAGCAACCTGGGTGTCCAGCAGACAGACTTGGGTAACTAAGTAAGTAACGCACGATGTCAATGGATTGTTTTCAAGCGGAAAAAGCTCATTAAAGACTTTAACAGCTTTTTAAAGCTACAGTAACTGCTAAACTAAACATGTCAACATAGTTACAACTGTTGAAAACAGCTTGAAATGCAGTAAGGCTTGGGGGTACTGGCAAAAAACTACATTAAGAAAATACTTTTGTGACTTGGGTATTAAGGCTAGGTAATAGAGAACTTTTTGGTGATGACTGTCTTTCAGAAGGGACTATAGAAATCCCAGAAAATTTTCATTTGTAATGGCTGTTTGGTAGAGAAAATATTTGGCATCTCCTTTACGCGGCTGTTCTCAGACTGTGCAATACTTTGCCCAAAAAACAAAGGTGTACGTAATAAACCAGAAGGTGACCCTTTTGTTTACATTAGCATGGATACCATCATGTCTCTTCATCCGGAGACTCTGTGTCATACGAGTTTCCACGTATGCTAATGAGCTGAAAACATGAATATGGGATCAAATCCTACCGGATTCTCAATGTAATGTCATTGAATAGATCTTCTTGTTTTAAGCATAGAGGTTCAGGACTGGGCAGTGATACTTCCCTGACATACCACTACAGGGAAGTATTATTTATCAGTTAAGTAAATCTTCAAAATATTTCAATCACAAACTATAGATTAACAAGCACAAAAAATATAAAAGCTGCCGATCAAGTCAGGATTACTAATAATAAACATTGCTGCAGAACTAACAAAAAAAATAATAAAGAAAGGCAAGATCTACTGGGTAAATGAAAAGTGACTTTACTATATACAGTATGTGGGGTCTGAGTTACTTTTAATGGCCCACGGGGAAACTTGGGGCAAACTAGACCCTAGCTTGGCTTGCTATCTCTAAGCATTTAAACCTATTTGACTTTCCATAAGAAAACAATTATTTTGATTCAAAAAGAAAATTGTAATACTTTACTTATTTGTCTGTTATTTTGAATACTTCATTTTGTGTCAGAAAGCATTGGGCACTCTAAATCTACCTAATTTGTTGACGTAGGTATCCAGCCGAGTTTCTCCTGGAGGATACCTGTTCAATTCCTAAACCCAGTGGCCTGGAACTTGCAATTGTTGTGAACCTCCAAGGCACGTGAATACATACAACGCCATTTTACTAATTAGCCAATTGTTAACGCAATATTAAGGCTTTGTTAGGTAATTTCTATAATGCTGTTTTTCATAGAAGTGTTTATAGAGGGTAGAAATGACAAATAAGAAAAATATCATTGTTTTCCATAGCTGCAGTATTAACTTACAATGTACCGTGTTTACCACAAACTGATTTTGGCCCTGAACTTATGTTCTAGTCTCTTGTCTATTGGTTTTAATTGTACCCTTTAGCCCTGCTTTTTTGCCCTTTATAGTACATGAGCATGAGCTGTCAAAATTCTGGGATATCACCTGCCTTCTTTCTTGTCCATATTGTAACTGTCAAAGCTAATGCTTTATGCTGTTCAAAATAACATGTAAATTAAAAGGACGGAGTGTACCGAAAATAAAAATATTCATATATGGGATTTTTTTTTATAGATGAAACATTCTTATGTATACAGTTTATAGAACACAAGATTTTTGAACAGCCTATCATATAGACAAATAATGTGAATTGTTTGCTTCCATTTATATTTAGGGAGTCTTCCACACAAGTAGGTAACAACGTCTTTAAGCAAAACGTTATAGAAAAGTATTAAAATACACATGGTAATCCTTAGCAAATAAAAGATATTGTGAATAACTGAGCATTTTTTTTCTTTGAATTTTTAACTAACCTGCTTTTGGTCAGCAAAAAATATTTCCTAAAGGTTACTATAACTCATGTTAGCGTTTACATTATTCCACAATCGAAACTGTAAATAAGTATAGAATTGTTAATGCATACAAAAGGCATATCTTTAATCAAATAACCTATTTTTAAATGCCCCCTCCTAACAAAGCTACTTAATATATGAAACCAATTAAAATAAATATATGGCTATCATATGACTCGACATTAGAATGCAAGAATGATGTATTTTCACTGCACGTCTTTTGTCTGTCTCACTATCTATTTAGTTGGGGTAAGTTGTTACAAATATATTTCTGATTTACCTTCTTATATAAATATATTAATGACTGTTGCATATTAATACATACGTTTCTAAGTGCAGAAGTTTAATAGGTTAATAATAATATTGTAATAATACATGTTTTGAAACAAGAATTGTCAGTATAGTGGACCCTGTGCAAGGGTAAACACAGATGAATATAAATGTTATAGAGATATAAACCAGAAAAAAATATTACATTATGAAGACCGCTGCCGTTTACCGCTTCGCTATTGTTAGTTCATCTTAACCATTCTGGCCATTGCATTTTGAGTTCATGGATTCAGAGTGTGTTATCATACCGGGGAACTCTTCCAGGTATGAACTCTTCAGTAGACGTCTGCATTCAGATTTGTAAGAACTTGTTTTTTGTTTTTTTTTTAACAAACATTTGTGCATTCGTATGAATCTCCCATAATGAGGGTGATGCCAGACGAAAGTGCTGAAAATGTAAAAGTGACGAGATTTCGTTACGCTTCGTCCATTCGTTGCCTCGTGTAGCCGCCAATATCACAAGCCGTTTGGCGCCATCACCAGCACTTTTGGCGCTCTTTGATGAGGTAAAGTGAGAGGGATTGTGTATAGTAGACTAAAACATGAGAGGCAATCTCATTGATGATTATAGCTGTGATTGATGTGTCCAACAACCTGTGGGAGTTTTTCCTTATTTTTTTCACTCTGGCCAATCCGCAGTTACATGAGGAAGGGACAAGCATTAAATATATAAGTGTGCTGACGCCATTTTAACTTGTCAGTAGCAGCAGATACAGACTGGGGAGAGTTGTGTGGTGTGTGAGATAGTGACAGTTAGCTTAGCAAAGGCTGAGATTGATGCTCATTACTCACCCACCATACTGCAAGTTAATTAATAAAGTAATAATAGTTTATTTTAGGGCAGCAAATTTACTGGTATGGAGTGGATTGGACAAGCTGTAGTGTACTACTGTAGTGTATGTACAATTTATATACCACTTACAAAGACTGCGTCAGATATTGTTTCCAATTTATTGTGGAGCAAAACCTCTGTTTTTGGTCAATACAAAAAAAAAATTTGTGACAAAATTAGGCATTTCACTTCATGCACACAGTATGTTTTAGTTGTTTATTAAATACTGTTATGTTCCTGAGTAGACTTTAGTTGATTAGGACAGTTGCCTATTTATCCTACCAGCCAAACCTCTAATGTTTTTTTTTATCATACAGGGACCTCCGCTGAATGTTATTTCCAAATCAAAAAATGCCCCTGAAGTTTGTCCGAGCCGAATGGCCGGGAAACAAAATGTGTTGCTTCAAAAATTAATGTAGCATAAACAAAACAAAAATGTTGTCTGAATCAGTTTTGTTGACATGAGTCCATGTCAGCTTTCTTCTTTCTCCGGGCAGGTGAGCTGTGTTTAATGCATTTGATGCATGGAGGGATTCTCTCCCCATATGCATTTTTCCCTACCTCAGCCCCCCAGTTATCTTTCATGCAGGAGATATGTTGAGCCGAACCCATCTCCTTGTACATGATACAATTATTGATTTCAATGTGTGCGCTTTCATGCCGATTAGTGGGAAGAATCCCCAGAAAATGGGGAAGATGAGGTGGGCAGTGCTTGCCGGGTATTAAACATGCATAACAACATCTTATATTTGTTTTAACTTTTCTTTTCTACCGCACAGTTAAACATTACAACTCCATCTTGAGATACACTCATCCTTAATGACATGATTAAAATTGCCACCATTTCTATAAAATTAATTTTATCCCAATGTCTTAATTTTATACCCTGTGTGCCTCGCTGGCTCTGTGCTTGTATGAACTCTCAATATCGAAACAGTTGCTCATTTTGCCAATGAAGGTAGTTTTTTTTTAACACAAAAGAGAAGATTGCTTGACCTCCCATGCAATTTATGGATATTACTTTAAAAAAAAAACAATATATTGTTCAAAATTTGTGCAGTTTAAAAGGGTTTACTTGATAAATATTTTAAATATTGTGGAAATTATTATATGGCAAAATGAAAGTTTTTTTCTTTTTAATAGTCTATAGGAGCCATTCACTACTGTATTGAAAGCCAGATAACATCAGCTTTTGTACTCTACACTCAACATTAAAGATAAAAAGATTTTAGAAGAAAACAGACCAAATAATTAGAGCCCAAAACAGCAGGAGCCAACTAAACTAGGTCTGCACACACTTCAATTAAATGCTGGGAATTTGCTTTCATAGTGTACAGACCCTCTCTATTTGCCACCTAGATTGATTTAACCTCCTCTAAGTATAGCTCTGAATTTTACAAATAACCCTTAACCTTATTTCTAAGCCAACAGTGAAATAACTTTAAAAGGGCAATGAAATATTGTGGCTCAGACACAATGTACAGACATTGCTCACACTGCTAGTCTATCAACCATGCATTTGTGAAAAATGACCCTTATGTCTTGTTCAATAAGGAGAAGGCAACGCTCTGTCAAATGTGAGTGTTGCATATAGAGTACTCCTTGCTAGAGGCATTGTGATCACCTTTGATACAACTGTTCTTTAATAAATAACTGTCTATATATACACATCTATCATTCACTTTTATCATCCCAGTCAATCAGAGACGGCTTTTTCATTCATGATGAAATGTTAAGAAGTTCTTTTAGAAAAATAAGTACTTTCAGTTGGACAAGTTCCTCCGCTCCATCCCACAACAACACTGTCCCTCCAGAAGCTTCACACCCTTTGAGGAGCTCTAAACAACAGGTTTTTTTTACCCACTGATGACATATCACTCTTCTATTGGCTCCTCCTAGGAGCATTGAACTCCATCTTTCCAAATTGTATTGGGAAGTGGAAAACCGACCTGCAAATCTCCCTAGCATAGTGAGTGAAAAAGGCTCAAAAGATTACTTATATTATATATGCTGTTAGTCAATTGGTATAGACCCCCCTTCAATGGTCTATGACTACTGTATAATCCTAGCATGATGAACACCTACTGTAGATGTTGCACTTCGTCATGTACTCTGCCCCACATCTGGTGGCTACGCCCAAAATCACCCCTTTCTGGTTACAAATGTAATTACTCTTACACAAATTCACAGATATAACATTACAATATACACCAGTGTTTATTCTCCTACAGCACACCTCCACCCCGATCTCGTAATATAAAAAGACATTCATTTGTCACCTCTTAACAGCAATCAAAGCCCTGATTCACCTGCATTGGGGTGACCCAGTGACGCTATGTGAGAAGAGATAGAGCTCTGTAAAGTCTATTCTCATAAGTTCCCAGGTAGGCATTCCACCCCAAATCAGACCCTCCTGTCCCCCCAGAGATACAGAATTCTACAGGGCATTTATAGTATAGTTGTATACCTTCTGTGTACAGACAATATTTCTTGCATATTAGTAACTGTAACGAATATTTTAATAAGGCAATGTTTCCTTGGCTTCAGGTTAATTTTACATTCTAGCAATGTAATATCCTTTTGAAGAAATACTGTTCTCGTTGTGTCAAGCTAGCTGTTGATTGACGTGTCTTCAATTTCAGTTTAAAAGGCATTCATTCTGTCTTCGCTTTTTCCAGATCAAAAAATGTTACTTGCTCAATATGTCCCCAAACTCATTGCTCTTCATCCTTGATTATTACTTCTTTCTTTTGTGATGTGCCTGCTACAGCAATAATATCTTACTGTAACAGAACCTCAAGAGCCGGTCAAGGTACACGATATAAAATTTGCTCTGCATACTGTAAGCTCAGCACAATTCTATATACTTTACAGCTGCAGATGAAATTGCATACAGATCATAATAGGTTTGCTGAAAAATATAAAACTAAGTATCTTGGTAATGTTAATTTTGACCTTGCAGCAAGCTGACATTAAAAAAGGATAACCAGCGTACCCTATTCCCTGCAGTTAGGCTTTTGTTATCTTTTTTTGTATTTTTTACTTTACTTTTTATATATTTTTATGTACAGTATATATATATTATATATAATATATATATATATATATTATGTAATGATTTTTATTATAAGCACATAAGCTATGTTATGAGTTGAATATAATTTATTATAAAATTATTTTTATTTCACTTATTTTTTAAACTGAAAAAAGCTGTGGAGGATAATAATAATGATAAAAAAAATAAAAATAATAATAATAATAATGTTATATGACTGTTTTTCCAGTGGAAATACACAGTCCTGATGTTATTTTTGTATTAGCAAACAATGACAATGGCAGGAGAGGGCACATGAGACGGTTTGCCTAGGGCCCTAAATACCATATTGCCTGCAATGACCATTGCGTAATATAATGTGTGTTTCTTGTATGCAATAGAAACAGTCACCTGCTCTTCCAAGATAAATCACCACATCTTAAATTATGTTAAAGCCTTCCAGTATCAAGTAGTAGTCTTTTACAGTGCAATCCTTCTTATAGCACATTTTTATATAGCTTTCAAATGATACCCATGTCTACTAGACATCATTACATAAATATAACCGAAACATTTAAAAGTGGCTTAAAATGGATGGCCTTTAAAACAAATCATATTATCGTCAACATGGTTTTATGTTTCTAATGGCAAAAATACAAAAAGAATCACAAAAATGCATGTATTCAAGTATTAACTCAAGGAACAAGGCAAAAGAATACAGTATACAGGCTCATTTTTATAAAAAAATAAAAAATATACGGTATCTCTTTATATTTTTTTATTGATGGATAAGCAGACAATGTGCACTTATAAAAGTAATTGAGAACCTTAAATGTTTTTATTTCATATATTCTTAAACTCTAACTTGACAATGCTCCTGAAGGATGGGATATGGGAAACATTGTTTGGATTGTAAACATTTATAGGCAGTGCTTTTTACCTTATGTGTAATTTGCATTGAGGTCCTTTCCATCTATTCCACTTTTACTTGATTGTTATAAACCATGTAATAAACATATAGTAATATATAAAATAACTTCTCATATATTATGAAAATAGAAAAGCTTCAAGATTAATTTAAAATCAAGAAATAAACATTAATATAAAAGCACAATATTTATCGAAAGTTTCCTAAAACGAAGCATTGGAACTGGGACTTTCTCTTAATATATATATATATATATATATTTACTATTTTCACTGATGTATCAGCAAGTTTAATAACTAGAATAGAGAAAAAGAGACTAGATGTAACATTGCTTTCATGGATTTCCTAAACACCGACAACAGATTGCAAACATACACGCGTGAAGAACCCTAATAGGATTTCTGTGTATGCAATCACTGTAATCTTCAAGATGTCTAGAAATCAAACTTAAATAGACTGTCTGGTATTTCCAATGAACTTTAGGCCTTTGGGTGCATATTAAAACCTGCAATGGTACAGACTAGTAGAGCTTGTTAAATTCTAGAATGTATCTAATTCTAAAATGTGCTGTGCCGTTGTTACTGATTTGAACACTCTTTGCACATAAAAGCAAAAATAAAAAACATATGAATATCTCAGCATCATATCCCACAGCTCTATGTTTTGAATCAAATTAGAAATCCTCCTTGTAACCAGTCCATTGAGATGCAGACTTGAGAGATCTGATCATCCAAAATGGAAATCTCCCTCCCAATTGGGACCTCCCATCCTAGATATAGATCTTAGTCTGACAACAAACCTTGCATTATCTGGTACACCTAAAAAAAATCTACACTACATGGACAAAAGCATTGGGACGCCTGACCATTACATCAATAGAGACTTTTATGACATTTACTTATAAGTACATAGACATTAATTTGTAGTTGCCCCCCATTGGAGCTATAACATGCTTCCACTCTTCTGGGAAGGATTCCTACAAGTTTTTGGGGTGTTTCTATTGGAAGTTTTGCCCATTCATTCAGTAGACCATTTGTGAGGTTAGGCACTGATGTTGGATGAGAAGGCCAGGTGAGGGCTTCCTTATAGCAGGAGTGAAACCCAGTGGCAAAAAACCAGATAAATAAATAAAATACTCCAGAACGTGGTAAGAGTTGAGGGCTTAAGAGATATTGTCGTCAGTCCAATCCATGGTCAAGGTAGGCAGTGGAGATGCAAGGTCAAAACAGATAGCCAAGGTTCAAAAGCCAGGGAATCAGATGATATAGGGTAGGTGTGTATGTGTGAGCATGTATATGTATATGTGTGTGTGTGAGCATGTGTAAAATGTGTATGGTAACTCTTGCCTTAAATCATTGTTAGGTCCTAATGTATATCAGAACAGAATTTAGAATAGAATATGCAGATTGGTGAGTAGCCCACATTTCAGAAAATCATGCTTTATTTATCATTGCAAGCATATATTCACAGGCTATACATCTGCCCTTAAGACATGTAATCTTTACAAAGCAGATTATATTTGTCATGATGATCAAGCAAATATGTGAATAAATGGCAACTGGATGATGGAATACCATTTATTGTCCTGTCAGGAAACAAATGCAAAAACCCCAATACCCAGCTCTAGAGACTTATGGCATGGTGAACCAAGGATCAGTAATGCCTGGGTGCAACTCCAACACTGCTTGTTTTGTCATAGCAAAGAAAGGACCTCAATATCTTATTAAACATTGTTAATTAAAACGACATGACTGTTTCTGGAAAGTCTGTTAGGATAGATGCTATGCAGGTCCTGTATTCAAAGTAAAACTCTAGCCTAACTTCAAGTTAAATACATGTTCATATGTGAGAAATTGCTGGGTGAAGGCCTGCGTCCCCAAGTCATTTCCTTCTTTCTCTGGATGAAGAAGAGACAATTGGCATTCATGTGACTGCCTGTTGATGACTCTAGTGATGTCAATGGGGATGCTACTAAGCATGGGCAGGACAAATACTTTAATCTGTTTACACTTCCTGGTTTCAGGAGACAAACAGCAGAGGAGATAAATGAAATTGTTTTACTAAAGTAGGACATGTTAAATTCCCAGATTATGTGAAAAAGCTACTAATCATCCTACATAACAATTTTATTTGAGTTTCATATACAAGTCAGAATACACTGTTTGACTAAGTAAAAACTCCACTAAACGAGGGGCCAGATTTAAAGGTTTTTTAATAGGCACTAATGTTTTAAAAATTTTACATATTCAACATCACCAACTGACACCTTGGGGTACAAATTTCTCGTTTAAAGTCTAAGGTCAGTTCAGACTGCTGGACTGTCCCCTGGAACCAGTGCTGTTATCCCCAGGAAATAATACTAGGTTAGTTTCTGTAGATTTGTTTATGATCATTAATGTTATTTATTGAGTTACATAGCCTCATCATATACGCTGCAGTAGTGTACAATGTTTAGACTGAATTCTTTATAACATATCGCTAGACTCCATATTGGAAGCTATTAAGAGAGGGAATGTCGATTAATGGCTCTTGGTGTATTTTAAGCTCCTTCTTGATTGATTTTGCCTTTGTGAACCAAGTGTTTAAATGCACACATTTTCTTGCAAAGCAAGCCATTTCCATGTCCAATATTCTGTAATGAGTTAGGTAATCCTATACTTAGCAGAGACGGACATCCTTAACATAATGAAAATGGTAATATTTTTATATGTTTTTTTTAAATTCATTAACACCATACTACCTTACTAATTGAATAGCATAACAAATAAATCATATAATGTGACCGTGTCCAGTATCACGTTTAGATATATTTTTTCAAGTTATTATAATATTTTCAGTATAATACTCACACATTCTGTGTATTTTGTGCATGTGTAATGTAAGGGTCACCTATTGTTTTTGTGACTGGAAGAGAGACTTAACAATTGTATTTGTTTTTCAACAGAAGGGAAAAATCATACTGGGTGAAGCGATTACAGGATACATAAGAGGAGGAAGGATGTACATATGAAAAACAACAGTATGATAACAAGAATAAGTAGCAATATACTCTGTAAGAGATGGATGGGGAAAGGCAGAGGAAACAGAAACGTAATATAACAGAGAGAAAGGTTGTAAAAAGAAAACAAAATGTGAAAAAGAGAAAGAGAAAAGAGAAAGATCTAGGGTATGAAATATACCGTTGGAATTAAGCAAGAATAAGGAAGATAATTGAAGAAAAAAGAAAAAAGAGGGAAGGAGTGTGATATAGATAGAGGAGAGAAGAACAGCCTGTGAAAGACTATGAAATAAGAGTGGAGAGAGATGGAGTAGAAAGAAATAGAAGCATAGCAAAATGAAAAGAATCAAAGACAAAAGGTCCTACATTACTATGCACAGCTGGTGTGCAAACATAGAAATCCTTAGGAACCAGAGCTTTGTCCCCCTTCCCATTATCCCTGATATTTTGGTCACAGCAGCATTTGCACTTTGAGACCCCTGTAAGTTGTAATTAGCTATCATATCAATGGTAGATATGCATGAAGAGCTTCAAATCATATTTTTCTTTTTAGGAAGGACAGTACAGTTTTGGGGCCCAATATACTCCTCAGATGCTCTACTATTCTGGGTATAGATCTATCACAATACTCTATTGTCTTAAATAATACAATAATAATCAATATAATCTATATACATTAATTAATATACAATAATATCTATATAAACAACAGAAAATGTCAGAAACGAAATGTATCACAGTTTGGACACCATCAACTCAATCAAAGTGGCATATGTGTGTTTGTGTGTATGGAAAGAGTAATGCATGCATTCCCATATGGCATACGACTACTGATCAGCCTAATCAATTATATATAATATATAAATAAATGCCTCATGGGTTACATAATTTAATAAATTCAAAGAAATAATAGACAATTGATCATCCTGCAAGCTTTCTCCAATAAAACAAAGACAGCACACGGTGTCACTGTGTCATTGTAATACTGGTACTTACTACAATAGAGCCTTCAGAACATAAAAGAGGTAATATTGATTTCTCTAAATAAATAAATTGATAAGTGAATAAATTGGTTTTGATGCACGTACATTCAACACACAGCCATTCTCTTTTGGACAAAGCCGAGGATAAATGCCATCTAATATATATATATATATATATAATATATATATATATATATATATTTATGTGTGTGTGTGTGTGTGTATGTGTACACACACATACTTCTTAAACCAAATTCACAGCGTTCATAATATTTTGAAAATTAAGTAGTTCATTTGGAACGATCACATCGCTGCAGTCCTAGTTATCTAATCTTTTTTCGTTTTTTAATTCTTTCTTTTATGAGGTATTTAAGATTAGTGGTAATCTGGTCAGTTATTTTACCATTAAAGAGAACATGATTAGGCTGCTTGCTGCACTTTCCTTTTCAATCAGTCATAAGAATTGCAATACAGGCTTCTCTGTTCACTCTGGCAGACACTGCAGGCAGGAATCAAACAGACATGCAATTAACTTTCTCTCTTTGTTCTCAAGGTTGTTGTGATAGTAAAAGACATTGTGGAAGCATTTTAACTCTATCCGTTAGTTGCATGTACTTGACTGCTATACTTGGTGCATATATGCAATATATATATATATATATATATATATATATATATATAATATATATATATATATATCTCATGTTTATATACATACACATATATATATATATATTCATCTATACATATAAACAGAAAAACATGTGAATTTTTAGGCATAATCCCTACATTTATTAAAAAAAATCTCTGAATGGTATGGGATGGAATAGGTATTGCAGCTGAATATATCACTGATTTAACAGATTTCCTAAAAACCTCAATGAAAGGAAGTAGATGAAAAACAGAGGTATATTAGTCCAGATTAGTTAATTAAGAAAAAATTTATCAATAATTTTTTTTGTCGCAATTGTTGCAATGTAATCTATGAAAAGATTGCTGTTTACCTATTTCTGGTACCAAATCATCTAGCCCAGTAAGAAGCGCATCATGAACATTCTGTAATCTTATCACCATAAAAAAAGTAATAGCATGTAACAATATAAAGTTATAGCAGATTTGACCATGATAATGGCTGGTATAGCCAACTTTTCTACATAACCCTCCTTGATTCCATCTGAAGAAACCTCATATATGTGATTCAATCTCTTTATATACAAATAAGGCAATACCCATTATCCATACAAAAATCGTTCATGTTAACAAAAATGTATGAATTTAGCAATTTTGCTGATAGTTCAGTTATGATATCTGTACCCATATCAAAAATGGAAAATGTCATTCTTTTCAAAGGTCTTTAAGACAAATATTAGCTGGGAAATTCATTGCTATGTTGCTGGTATTACAAAACAGTACTAAAGATACTTTAGTAGATAATGATACCTTTTGTAATAATATTCAAGTTTCAAATGTTTTTCCTGTGTGTCTTCATTCCCAAGTATAGGTCAGTAATCCCAGCATTTTAACATTTTTTTTTCACAGTTGCTAAGAAGATAATGAGTGGTTTTGGCAGCAAACTAAAATATATGCAGTTGTTACAGTAACTGTAAAATGCAAATTTAGGATGTGATGCCAATTGTTTATTTCATGTAGCATGACATCAAGGTATTTTGTTATGAAAATGAATAATTCAAATGATCCTTTTATACAAATTGGTATTCTATTACAAAATTAAAGTAAATTCTATATATTATTCATTTTACTTAATTGTGGTTATATATATATACAGCATATACTATATTAAAACAACTTTTCACTACAGCATACAATCATTATGTCACCTGCTGTGTTGTCAAATTATAACTATTAATGATAGAAATTTAGTAACTTTATAACATATTTTTGAAAAAAAACGGATATGGGTTCTTAACTACATTGGTTGGTATTGACTTAACTAAAAGCTAGTCTTGAAAAGAAATAACAAAACGTATCAAAGATCTACCCCAGAACTGCAACTGCATCATGTCTGGTTATAAATTACATGGGAATGTTTTTAGAATACAATATATCATTCAATATTCCAGAGTCTTTTGGATTTCAACTCCATTCTGCTACATTTGGATTTTAAATGGCCGAGTCCCATGGAGTTCTTTGGTTACAGACTATTTGTGTGCATGTAGTAGTTGTATTATCATTTAGTAGTCATTATATTTGCATTTCTAATGACTCACTGGCTCTCCCTCGGAATTAGGGTCCATGTGGACTGGAGTTTAAACATAAGAGAAACAACTTCAAGTTTTCACATTTATATTTATGACACAAAATGCCCCTACTCAGTAAGCTCAAATGCTTGCTTTGAGAATTCTACTTCAATTACTTGATCCTATAAAACTTTGACCTTATCTGTTGATACCAACAGATACCAGCAGAAGATCAAACCACATTTCATGGCACATCCATCATTTTTATTTTGATGAAGTGTTGTAGCACTACTGTTTCTGCTTCAGTATTTGTTATCATGTGTATCAGCTAGTGTCAACTGAAGTTAAGGGTTTTTACAGCTAAGTGACACAAATGAGAGCCATCAAATTCACAGTCTTAAAAATGTACAACTCAGCATTTGTATTGCTTTTTCTATTTATTTGACAACAGTCCACCCAAAGCTGAAGTTATATTCATTTTGTGACATCAAATATTTGATGAATTCAACTTTTCAATATTCACATATCTCCATTAGAACACACTCTTTAAGCTTGCTCATATTATATCAACCTGGATGGTACAGGCTCCATGATTGCTTAACAGTGCATAAACAAGTGTATACACAATGTAATGTGTTAGCTGCATGTTAGTCATTTATTTATGTGTTTTAACTGTCTCCTCTTAGCACAGTCTACTTAACAAACACACCGACTCCTTACATACTGCATCATGATGAAGAATAAAGTTGATCTGTTATAATCACAAAGGCACTGACAATCTGTCTAATGAAAGGCTCTAGCGGTAAGGATTTCAAGGAACCGGCAGAGCATCCTTAGCATTGCCGTAAACAGTCAGCTCAGTCTCAAAATATCACATGGCTTCTACAATGGCAGCATCAAGGTTTTTACGCAAAGGAGGCTTATTGAAAAATAATAAATAAAACTAAGGTTTTTTTCTGTGCTTAACTACAATATTGTATGCAGCACTCTGTTTGAAAAAATATTTGTTTTCCAATGACACTTCATTGAAGAATGACAAGTAAAACTAAATTATATATATATATATAT
>VKOC01005420.1:0-20242 GCA_009364415.1 Spea multiplicata | reverse complement strand
CATCACTCCTGTGTTCCAATGGCCCTTTATCACTCCCATCACTCCTGTGTTCCAATGGCACGTTGTGTTCGCTGATCCAAGTTTAAGTTTAAAAGGCTAATTGATCGTTAGAAACCCTTTTGCAATTATGTCACAGCCAGAAATTTCAATGAAAACTGCTTAGTGACCCCAAACTTTTCAACGGTATTGTGTATATTTGTCAAACTACTATATGTTACAGCAAAATAAATAAATAAATGGGGGTAAAAAAACCCAATTTGTTTTTCACCTTCTACCGGTTGAGAATGTGTCTGAGGATTTCAAGGAGAATTGTTTTGAGGCTTTGAGATAAGACTAACAAGTGCAGAGAAAAAGTCAATTAGCCTTAGGAAATAATCAATTATAGTTAAAAAGTTTTCTAATTAATTAAAGCGATTAACCACTTGTGTACCTTCGGCGGGGACAATACACAGCGCCTTTGTTCATCGTTGGCAGTTGTGACATAGAAGTTGTTAAGGTGTCTAATTAAAAGATTTCGCAATCTGATGCTTCCAAATGACAAACGAAAGCTTTTCTAAAGCTTCTTAAAAGAGTGCAACCATTTTAAAGGCTGCTTCGTTTAATTAGCGGCACCTTAATTTGAGATTATAATGTCTCCCATTGTAATGTAGACGGATTAGCAAAGGGCTAAGACTGGCCCTGGTGGGCTAATGCCTGGTGAAACGTTTTGGATAGTGCCTCCCACTCACATATCCTCAGCCGGCCCATGTACTTCTTTAGCATTTCCAGCCATGGCAAATTGTAAATAATGATGGGCCGCTCCTGAATATGCAGGGGGTGCAAACAAAAAATAAAAAACACTGTAGGTCCATTAAGACATGGTTGGATTAGTTTGGGGTGGAAGAACTTGACCGTATTCGCACAGACCCCCACCTCTAACTAACACCATCCACACCTATTGGGATGAAATGCAAATGGAGAGATTGCGAGCCGGGCGTTAAACTCATCCAACATCATTGTCTTGACCTCCAAACCCTCTACTGTAATGATACGGGCAAAAAAATTCACCACAGAAACATCCCCAAATCTTTGTGGAAATCCTTCCCAGAAGAGTGAAAGCTGTTATGGCTGCAAAGGGGGGACCAACTTCATATTAAAGTCTATGTATTTAGAATGTGATGTCATCAAAGTCCCTGTTGGTGTAGCGGTCAGGCGTCCCAATACTGTATATTGTATGTATTTGCACAAACGCTAAAACCTCTAAGCAAAAGTGACGTTTTTTGTAAGCATTTAAATGAGGAAATACTTATATTTTCTTCTTACATCGAGATTGCGCTGTCCCAGAATAAACATTGGGTGCGCGTTCTGTCTCATGACGAAGCATTTCCGAGCAGCTCCCCCGATAAATAATGTGATGACATTAACCTTATTTTATTGAAATAGCTATGAATTAGTTTTAAATACTAGCCTTAAAGAAGTGTTGAGTGGTCATTTGTTATGTGAAATTGAAAAAGTAAATTGTGATGAATAAGTCTTTTTTAGCATGCAATTCCACATTTGCCCACAAGGGTTATTTCTAATTTGTCTGAATCCTTGTAGGACTTCTTTTCTGCAGTTTCTCTATTGGCCAGTGTGTGTTTAACCTTGTTTTGGGCACCGTACTTGTATGGTTTGTTTGGGGTTTGATAAATTATTGGGCTTTTTTGACAAAAGTTAGCACATCCCGGCTCAGATGGTGTCTTTGCCTCCTTAGTACAGAGAGTCATTCAGAGGTGTTCCCGCAAGATGTTTCATCTATAATCCTTGGGGAACAAAAGTCCTTTAGTCGGGAGGACAAAGGACAAAGTTCTATGAGATGGGTGGCAGGATAAGGTTTGGCGGGGGGGACAAAACAAGACTTTGCAGGATGACATAGACAATATTACCTTCTCCAGGTGGACCTACACAGAAGCTTGTGATTCCTCCTAATGGAATAATGTCCATAAAGTCACAGATCTCAGTGGTCCCTTTATGGAGAACATAGGACAAGGACGCTTTTCTATACATTGCTTCCTATTCATTGATATTTAAAGGGAGTCCCCTATCTTGCTGCTCATGCTTGCGTGTGGACTCGATGTCATGGGATCCGTAATGATATCATCAAAATCTAATTTGAATGCGAATAAAAGAATAAAATACAGTTTGTTGTGCGCGGTAATGGTAACCTGCTTGTTTATCCTTTATTTTATCTTTGTTGCACCGGTTCGCTGCTGGTACTGATGACAGTTTTTATGTATTTATAGGAGCTGGTGGGGAGTAATCCTCCGCAGAGGAACTGGAAAGGCATCGCCATCGCCCTGCTGGTAATTCTGGTAATTTGCTCCCTGATCGTCACGTCTGTTATTCTGCTGACGCCAGGTATTATTTGGCTCCAGTTATTATTATTATTATTATTATTATTATTAACATAAAATTACATACTGCTGGCATATAGGAAACCGTTTACTGAAGGAATAACAGGCGGGATCCGGTTGTCGGTATTTCTTTATGTAAAATGTTGAACTTTACGCAGTCAGTGTTTTTCGAACAAACTGCAAATTGGGCCAAATTCGCATGAAATGACGGACGGCAAATGCAATCACCATCGGAGGTGGATAAAGACCTCATGTGGTCCTAGGCAGGGGATAAAAGTCTTAGTCTGGTTTTTTTTTGCTTTCTTCTGGATCAACAGACATGGGCACTTGGGAGGTTTAAACTTCACGTACTATATGGCCATTCTCAACCCAATTTAATTGTGCAACTAAAATGTCTAATTTCGGTCACCGGCACTTTTGATTGGATGTATTTAGTCCCCCCTGGGCTTCCATACTCCATCGACGCGCTCCTCACATATGAATCACGTAGCGGAATACCTGCCGTTGTTTGTTGCTGGATTTTATTTTATTGCTTTTCATTAGATCTATACTTTTGCTGGAGGATCTTGCTGAGATTTTGGTCTTTAGCTTGGAGGCATCGCCAGGAGTCCAAAAGGACCTCATTAACCCCTGCTGGAGGACTTTGTGACCCAACATGGAAAATAAATAGAAAAATATTATAATGTTCTAGTAAAACCATAAAATAAGAAAGATCAATGCAATGTACTATATTTATTTTAAGGGCTACCCTCAGCACTCTGCCAGGGCCCACTCTAGTCCATTCTGGCCCCTGTGGGCTTCAGGAAGTTTATTGGAACAAAATGAGATAAAACCAAGTTTTTGTCAATGCCAACTAACATTACTGTATTACTGTGCAGTTCCATGCCCCCCAACTGTCCCGATTTGGGAAGGACAGTCCCGATTTTCTCCCGCTTTAACTCATGAGGGAACCACAAAAATATATATATATGCAGTAATATGCGGTGTGCCAGAAAATTAATTTAAATAAATATATATTTTTTCATTTTGCTAGGCAGTGAGTGGGGGGGCCCTGGGCAGCTCCCCTTGTTATCCTGTAAAAAAATCCCAGCTTCACTTGCACCGTTATATCTTTGTATCAGAAGAAAAGTAACCCAAAATGCTTGTTAAATGAAAAGGCCTGACCTAGTTTGTGTTACATTTATATTGTACATTTAATCCCTTTGTATTAACATTAAGCGATAACGGAATGAGCTACGTCTAAAATCCTGAGTGGCAAAGCTATTGAGAGAGCAGACAGTGAAGAATGCACAACCGGGCATTGTGACAAAACCTGACGTGTACGACATCCCGACACCGAGCTAATGGGAGATGCCAATAAGACTTCTGGATCTTCAGGCTTTAATTAGATAAATAGGAACCGTTCTGGTCTAGTCTCAAGATAAATTAGTACAAGGTATTGTTCCTGATGCAATAAAAGTGTTCACAAGATTCCGTGGTACCCCATATATTCCGGGGAAAGTGCATTCATTATTTAAAACTTCTGACTTCTTGTCGGGAGAAAAGGTCCAACTGTTGTTTCTGGAATATGAGAAGTCTAGTGCTCTGGAATGCATGTATTTGACGCAGATCAGACACATTCACCCCATTTTCCTGCTGTAAAGACCCAAACCTTAACTGGCCGTTTGTTTCATCTTCAATTCAGCCATATGCCTATCCCATGCATGTTTACATTCCCTCACTGAATTAACCTCTACAACGCTGACACCTGCCAGAAGGAGGATCTGTGGTGGGATCTGTTATTTATCCCCCTGCTGGCTGATCACAAACATTACAATCAGCAATACAGGGCTATAGAGTATAGTGTCCATAAAATGTTAAAGAGATTCCCAAAGAGATCGCTACCCATATTGCACTGGGAACAGTGCAAAAAAAAGGGGAATAAATGAATAAATTGAAGTGCTTTAATATCCCTAAAAACCAAGCATTGTATAAATAAAAACCTTCACTACCCCAAAAGTACAATGTAGGGTAGTAAGTAAAGGAGGGATGGAGCCCTCTTGAACAGTGGTCTCCAAACTATGGCCCTCCAGGTGTTGCAGGACTACATCTCCCATAATGCTAAGTGGTAGAGTACTATAGTCTTTCAACAGGTGAAGGGCCCCAGTTTGGAGATCCCTGCTTTAGAACATTAAAATTATGGATGTGGGCTATTACTGTAATGGTGGGATGTTCCCAAACATATTGTCACGCAGTGGCACCTATTTTGTAGAGTGAATTGGCAAACAATCTATATGTATTTACTGTATCCCGCACTGTATCCCGCACTGTATCCCGCACTGTATCCCACACTGTATATCACGTATCCCGCACTGTATTTATCCGACGCACTGTATCCCGCACTGGGTACCCCGCACGTATCCCGCCTGTATGCCCACACTGTATCCCCCACTGTATCCGCACTGTATCCCACACTGTATGCCCCACTGTATCCGCACTGTATCCCGCACTGTATCCCCCACTGTATCCGCGCACGCGCACTGTATCCGCCCACTGTAATCCCGGCACTGTATCCCCACTGGTATCCCCCACTGTTAGCTGTATCCCGGCCCCCACTGTATCCCCACTGTATCCCCGCACTTGTATCCCCACTGTCCGCGCACTGTGCCGCACTGTATCGACTGTATGCGCCCACTGTATCCCCACTGTCCCGCGCACTGTATGCACTGGTCACGGCGCACTGTATGCCCACACTGTATCCCACCGCCGCACTGTATCCCGCACTGTATCCCGCACTGTATCCCGCACTTACCTAATACTTGTAACTAAGAAAAAGCAGTGACACATCTAAAAGCCTAATTCTTTTCATGGATTTTGCAATTGAAACGCCTTCCACGCTAAGTTCTTGCTATATTAGGAAGACTATTTCTTTGATTTGTTGATCGCGTATGTAGAAAAAGACATAACTCAAGGAGTCTTAAACATACGAGCCTGGATTAGCCTGCTTTACCTCTCCAAACGTCTATGAGAAAAATGTGTTTAGTTAGAAAATACATTATGATACTTTGTATCGTCTGGGTCAGAAAGCGCGCTTCCGATGTTAAACAGCGAGGAGCGGATTAAACGCCCTCTGATCTGTTAAAAAAAAAGAACTGTGTGATGTCATTTGTTCCACGTTTCAACAAACCTATGTGCTATGAGATCAACGTTATTGGTTAATGAGAATATGCCTCACCTACATAGTGCCTATTAAAGAGAGACGTTAAAATATCTGTGAAAATAATCTTTAAGTTGCCAATCAGTGATATTAATGGACGTGCTTTCTGTGCATGGAGGATCTAATTAACCCTCCAAGGAACCCTTGCCATGCCAGCGCTGGAGCCGACTAGTGGTCAGTATGGCAGGAGATCTGTTTAGCCGAACACATCTCCTGCGCGGCAAATAGCTGGGGTGGGTTAAGGGGCAAATAACATTGTAGAATACAGTGCCGTTTACAGCAACATAGACACCTAAGAGTCAATTGAGAAAATAGATCAGACCAAGAACCTCGTTGGTAAGGCAGGTATCAGCAGAATGTCTCCTTCTGAAAATGGGGTTGGATTTCAAGGAGAAGCTGAGAGATATTGGGCTGCCTTTAACTCATTCAGGACCAGGGGTTTTTAATAATCTAATGAGTTATTTTATGGGTTCTTTTTTAATGTTTTTTAAACCATTGTTCTGTTTTTCCATATTTGACGTCCACACACCAATTATACATTGTTTTATTCAGGACAATTAGGACCTTCTTTCAGAATCAAAGAGATACATAAAACAAAATAAATATGTAAAAACATATACAAAAAAATAGGGGGAAAAAATTTTAGTTTGGGATTTATTTTTCACTACATCCCATTACAGAAAACACATAGTTTTTATGTTCTAGAGGGCCACATTTATCCTTTACTTACCATCTTATATTTTACATTTGAGAGTGGTGAAGGGATAGGGCTAAGGGATATTGATGCACTTAAAAAAAAACATTTTTAAAATCATTTTTACTGTTTTCATTTGCAGTGCAATATGGATATAGATCTCTTTGGGAATCTCTTAGAATTTATGGATGCCAGTGATGTCATTGTGACACTGGGCTCCTTATAAACTTTAGTTATATGTTTCTTTTCCTTTTTATTTATATTTAATTTTCTTATTTTTTCTGTGTTTAAGAAGAGGAAACTTTGTTTCTATGCCCCCCCCTCTGATCTCTCCTCTACTGATCACACTGTGATCAGCAACATGGCTGATTGCAGGGTTTGCACAGACCCTCCTGAGTCTCTTTCTCCTGCAGTGACCCCCAACTTACCCTCAGATCTCCTCTCTGGGGTTAATTTCATATAAAATAAAAAATGAGAGATATGGAAGTAAAAACAGAGGGTCCCGGGGAATAGCTCTATGGATCACTGGAATTATTTGAGAATACGTACTATGAACTTTGGACTGTGTGATACATAGAAATATGCAATAGTAAGACAAGGTATCACTTTAAATGACTAAACCTACATAACATATTAATGCCCCCCTTTTATATACCCCAATGTAAGCAGATGAAGGAATATATTGCAGCTCTACTTCTTATTGCTCTGATACACCATATTATATGCATCCTATGATGTGTTATTGCATTAAATATTGCTTGGGATTCTATGGCCATTGTATATTAAGAGCAGATATAAAAGTAAATGCAGAACAATCAGCAGGAACATTTCTTTGGTTGGCATGGCGATTGCACCACCTTTATCACTTTATACATAACACCCTTGTACTAATGGCATCCGCAGAGACAAGAAGCCTGTGATAAGCCAGACCTGAGCTTGCAAAGAACTCTGGGCTTTTTCGTGTTATACAATCTTACAGTAAATTCTCCTATCGCTTCTCGTAACAAGGACGTGCCACCCTGACATCCTTGGCAGATTTTGCTTATTTCCTTTTTTTTTTTATCTACCTGCGGCAGATTATCAAAAACCTGTCTTCCCTGTCTGCCTGCGCCTTTGGGTCAGTCTAACAGAATCCGTCACTTTCTCAGCAGGCATCCTTTAGAAATGTCCCTGAAACACGGAAAACTCTCCTTTACAGTCCCGTGACATGAATTCAAGTCCTCCAATTCTCCTACGTAATTAGTCTCGTACGCAGAAACCCCGTGTCCCAAATATTTCCAAGTTATATATCTGATAATCTGTACTCATCAAACAATGTTGGTCATGGATTTCTCCACAATAGCTTGGATGGCGACGATTGTTTGCGTTGCTTAGAAACCATTAAAATAAGTGTTATTGATTGTATCAGAGAGCGTCAATAAATGGTTACTATTCTTCTTGTACATACATGGTAGTTACTTTATATGTTCATGACTTGATCCTCTTTGCCATTTGGCTTTCTGATTGCTTGTGAGTGTTTCTAGGATCTGCTAATCACATTTCATCGTTAGATTTTGTTTCTCCTGCTGAAACAAGCATAGCTAACACTACAAAGTGTCAGCTCTTTGGCCTGTATGCCAAGCTTAACAATTGAATGTGATTCTTTGCTGCCTGTCCTGACCTTGTGAGAGCACTGATTTTCTGGTGAAATCCGAATTTCAGGTCTATTTGGTTTTTTTTTTTGTAAAACCTCTGCATTGAGGATTTCATATTTTTCCGTAAAAAAATCACATTTATGTATGGAGAGCCCGCAGATTCCGTAGCACTGTTACAAAAGTGAAAACTAACAACATCATTCAAATTTTCAAGGCACGATTTGACAATAACGTTATATATTAAGTCATACCGATTCACATACCTGGGAGCTTCTTCACTCCGGCTACCCGGAGCCTTCCCTTGCGGAACGCGCCAATGACTGCCCACTGACGTCAGTGGGCAGTCCCACTGACATTGGTGGGCGGCCCCGCTGATGTCAGTGGGCGTTCCCGCTGATGTCAGTGGGCGTTCCTGCTGACATCATGGAAAACACCCCCCCATTTAAAGGGGAAATGGGCAGGGAGCGGGGCGTATCAAGACCCCAAGACCCAGAGGATCCGGGTGTTGACCCAGAAAACCGGTGCTTCACGCGGAGTTCCCAGGTATGCTGATATAGATGGAGTACATTTCCCTCCCCTTAGGAGCTTAAATCAATCAGAACATCTGCAAATAATTAGATTTTTACCAACCCGTCCCACATGTTCACAATTAATATTCAGAATAGATTTGGGCACTAGAATATTTTGCCAGCAGGCACCCCCCCCCCACCTTTTTATATTGGTTGTCGACAATCTTTTTTCTATTATATTCGTTATTTGCTTTATTTCGGGTTCAGAAATCAGGAGATGGAGGGTGGCTACTATTATAATGTCTTTTTATAATGATCCCCACAGCCATTATGTTAAAATCTATTACGGAAATGATTCCGCCGAGCACTTCTACAGAACTAAACATAACGTACAGGCCCTTTTTTCATGCATTAATAATGAATGAAGAGTGATCTTCGGTGAGTTTGTCTCACAGTAAGATTGAGCTTGATGATCTCATACCTTTGTTTTTCAACTTTACTTACTGTGCAACCATCTAATCCATATTTTATGCATTAAATTACCTTGATATCCCCTTATCAAGGAAAAAAAATGCATTTATAATACAGTGATTACATTCGAGGTACATAAAAAAAAACCTCACAAACGCATCAATCTTCTAATTGCAGATATTTTCTTATCTTTTTTTTTTTGTTTCAACTGCAATTTCTCTTATTTATTGTAAAAAAAATATTAAAATAAAGGGAATAGATGAATAATTTATTTAACTAAAAGCACAAACAACTGCATAATGTATCGCGCCGGTTATAATTTTATAACACAATTTATTCAGCGTTTTTTTTTCTTCTGAGTGGTACTAAAAACAACAATTTTTGGCGTTAGCGAGCTGATGCTGTAAAACGCGAGGACAATTAATGGCGGCTGATGCCCGATAACGTAGATTTCTAACTTTTCCATCTGTAACCTGACGTTCTGTCTCATAACCGGCAGACATGGATTTTTATTGTGTATTTGGAAACGTTTTATTAGATCAAGCGGCTTAATAAACAGATTTTTATTGAACACACATCAGCATAAAATGGAAATTTTTCATGTAATAAAACAGACATCTCGGAAATATAATGGTCTAGATGCCGTCTCGAAAGAGTTGGATATTTTACCCCATTTTCTTTATAATTTGGAACTGGAACAAATTGCTCAAAGCTTTGAACTATTTGCAGCCCATGCGCAGTTTTCTTACTCCTGATTAGACATTTTAGTCAAGACACCGGAGTCTCATCTAATGTTGGCTATTGCTCCCTGAATCAATGTTCTGTCTCTGTCTTGAACCGTTGGGCTTAACTACGCCTGCTTCTCCTCTATTAGAAGATACCTAATCTTGTATTAATTATAATTACAGCAAAACCACCAGATATTGGATCCTTGCTTTTAAATACCAGGTTCTGGTGAATTCTTTGGGAAGGAGAAACTTTGTATACTTAGTCTTAGATTAGATTTGGCGAGCCATACGCAGGGGTTGTCCAAGGAACCACTAATGGTGCTAAAGAAATTCTTCTGGGGCCTTACTATATTTGAATGTTTTAGGAATGACAAAAAATGGCGTCTAGCCACTGAGGGACTTTAGGTGCTTTTAGGTGTCATGACTTTATGGTTACATTTGCTGGGCCATTTGAACCGCATGTTGAGCTATAGCTGGAGCGGAGTTGAACTGTGGCCGAAAGTGGCTGGAGCCGAGTTGAATTGTGGCTCAAACACTACAAGGTGTCACCACCGGAAGTGTCCACTGGATTGTCAACTAAATGTGAATGGGCGTAAAACTTTCTTGAGCAACTCACCTCTACGGTTGACCAACTAAGTCTACTTTTAAAGGTAGTTTAATAGGAGTTCTACATTGATAAATTGCCTAATCAGATACTAAGGTATGATGAATTAAAACAAGACAACCATCCAGTCTCTCGTTAAGGAAAAAGGTCCTCTTGGTGCAAGCGGCCAGAAGCCTCAGGATGAATTTCCCTGGTACCGGAGCAGTTGAGATCTGGGGTTTCTTCATTTACTTATTGACCTCGACCTCAGTTCTGTTCTCCTATAAGCAGACTTAATGTACGTTTGAGTGCTAATCTCTTCTTTGCTTCAAGGCAAATGTGATTATACCATTTTAATCATAACATCCCTTTTAAGCCTTTTTGTAGAAGGAAACAGTTGTCTTAACCTTTTTGTCTTTTTTTTTTTGCATTACTTTTATTTAACACAATTTTTTGCGCTCTTGAACTTGTATTTGAATTTTAAATACTTGAGTCTACCATTGAATAAGTAACAATTTTTTTTAGATCCCCTGGGTTGAATGCCATCTGGACAAAGCTGTTTATTCTCCTTGATTATTCCAAACTGCTTAGGAGTTTCCTCGCTCAGCCAGATCACTAACAGATAGGATTTTATGTTCGCTCGAGAATTAGGTATATACAGGGGAAAATATTCTATTAACCTCTTAATGACAAAGCACGTACCTGTATGGGCTCAAAATGCATTGTTTTCAATGGGTTTAGGGACCGCCCATTGTCCATAAGGGGTTAAGAAATAGAATGCACCTGTCATTGAAAAATGACTTTGTTGGGGGGGTTAACACGTCTCTTATACGAAATGTATATTATAAAAGATATTTAAAATAAAAATAAGGGATCACAACTACCAATATGGCGGCTGGGTGGTCTGTGCATGACTGTGCGTGACCCACAATCCCCTTTGTAGTGTCATAAAGGGTGGTGCGCACCATTGTTCTGCACATTCTAGAATCAAACAGAAGGATATCTGGATTCTATTTATCTCCGGCATTGAATCCAGCTCGTTATACCACAATGTTTCCGCTAAATGTTGGTTCCATATATATATATACCTTTAAAAACTAGGCGCTGTTAAGCCATGTATCTGTAAAGCTGCTTAGACTTAGGTCATATTTACCTTCTGTCTTTTTCTTTTACTTTTTCTGCCAAATCTACGCTTACAATGACCTGTCGTTACAGGAAGAGCCACAAAAATACACCCGGCAGGGACTTAGTAAGATACAGCAGGGTTTATGTTTAAATCACCATCTGGACCCAAAAGAGGAGCCAAAATATGATGAGTGTTAAGTATTAATATTTCATGCCATTTACAGTATGATTTAAACGTTACAAGATCTGGAAATATATTTCCAGAATAGGGAATGTGCCAAATAACGCAATTATTAAACACTCTACTTGAAAACAAAACTGCATTTATAAAACATACATTAAAAAAACATTATTTCGAAATAACCTTTTTAGTTATTGGCAGAAAGAACTCAAAGCTTTTTCTTATATGTAGGAATCGTTTTACGATGGTACGATTAACACACAAAAAACAACAAATTTAGCCTTGCAATATATTGGATGTTTATTATAAGTTGAATTAATTATAAAATAAACAAATTCACCTAAATATGAATACACCAATAAATTAATAAAAGTATGTTTTTGTGAACTATTGTTAGTTTTAGTATTTATTAGATTTTAAGTACTATAATTATTGCATATGTTTTTAAATTATTATTATTATTTTATTTTTAAATTAATATTATTTATTATTACTTTTATCACCATTTATTAAAATACTTATGAAGATTTTTCTTTGATATAAAAAGTTTTTAACTTAAAGGTTTAAGGTTTAAACTTTTGCCGTGATGAGAGTGTGCAATAAAAAACACCCAAGCAAAGCAAGCCCTTTAAAGAGAACTCTTTGACCTTGGCGTGAAAGCATATATTTTCTCTCTGAGCTTGGGTATGAATCATTAATTTGCAAAGTACCAGTGAATTTCTCCTGGTAGTCCTAAACCTAAGCATAAAACAACAATACGGATCCTTCAATTGCGTATAAAAAAAAAGACAACTAACTTGTATCAAAGTATAGAACATCAAACAGAGACCACTGAATGCATCGTGCCATTTGCCTGCGGATAGAGTGTCGTGCTAATAAAGGTTATTATCCTAAATTCGGCTTGTCCTTATTGACACTGAGCTTAAAAGCATTATAGAAAGTGAGAGTAGAAGAAATCCCATTATGCAGAATAATCCTCTTTTTTCTTCTTTTTTAATTTCAATTCTTTAACATAGAAACATAGAATTTGATGGCAGATAAGACCCATTTGGCCCATCTTTTGTCTGCCTGTTTCTCTTGGTGTAAAGTCTCAAACCTTAATCGACCCTTGGCGTTGTCTTAGATTCAGGAGCCACATGCCTAGCCTATGCATAAAATGTACTGGCTATTGTTGCCTCTGCCACTTCTGCTGGGAGGCTGTCCAATGTATGTCCCACCCTCTCAGTAAAGTAAGTCTATGACCCTCTGGTTTTGGATTATGACCTCTTATTCTAACATTACTCCTCCATCTTGTACTTTTATATACTTGAATTTGTTTATCATAGAAAGCCTTTAGGTACTTTATGGCACTTAGTCTTATGGCCTTGAAACTATTATTTCCTGTCTATATATATGACATCAACACTTGACATCACATCACTTGACTGCATCTCCTCACAGGAAGTGACATATAGAATTTCCTGTGTGGTCCATCTTGGATCTACCATCTACCAATTAACACATGATAATTGTGACTATATAGTTATATATTGGAGTATCCAGACGCTTCCTCTCGCTACTTTTTCTTGTAGACAATTTAGTCGAAGGATAGCATTGGTTCTTTACCTGCTTGGTCTTATTTGTAATCGAACGCAAAGAATAAAACAAGGACCATTTACAAGATCCCTTCTGAATAAAATATATTTTAATGGCAGATATACGTTTGAGAGAAGCAGCTGAGGTCTACGAGACTTCTAATGCAAAAATAAGTTTGATTCGGGAAAAATACGTCATGTTTGAGGGGGCTTGGTTTGCAGAATTATAAAGAGTGGATGGGAAGCCGAGCTTGAGAATCTGATGGCGGTACGTTTGCGCACGCACAGATCAATTAAGCCGGGCTCATGTCTCGCTACAGCCTGATTGTCCCGCTTTATATTTGGAGTGCTGTCAAGATTAGACTTAAATCAATATTAATTTATAAAAAAAATCCATAAATATTGTACTATAAATTCTGGAAATTAACATAAAGAGAACTATTGAAGAAAAACAAACACACAGAGTTTTTAATGCTAATTGATTGAAGGTAGGACAAGGAGAATAAATCTGATGATATCGCTGATCCAAGACATGCTGACAGTGAGGCCACATTTATTACCAAGTATAATCAGCGTGGTCTCTAAAAATCATTAGAACACCGGAAGATTTAATTTCCGTGACCAAGTCAATGTGTATTCATGACTGCACAGATTAGCAATGATACAAAAGTCGGGGCTTTACCGCCACTTAATTACCATTCTGACGCCACAGTGTGCTTTTCATACTCTATTATAGTGT
Organism: Spea multiplicata; assembly: GCA_009364415.1. Taxonomy (NCBI): domain Eukaryota; kingdom Metazoa; phylum Chordata; class Amphibia; order Anura; family Pelobatidae; genus Spea; species Spea multiplicata. The sequence continues at coordinate 6,436 of VKOC01005420.1, read as the reverse complement.
TATATTGTTTATTATATTTATATAGCACCATCATATTTAGCAGCGTTGTCCAGTGGGAAAACCGGACATCGCTATTAACGGATCGCATAGCAATTTAGATTAAAGAATGAACGCAAGAACTGATAATCCGAGATGAAGGACCTGTAATAGCATTTCAACTGAATTTAATTGATTATGTACGAAAATGTCACCACCCATAAAGAAATACAAAAATTGTAACCCATGTCTCCTAAACGTAGAACTTTATAGTAAAAGAAAAATGATCAAAACCTGATTTTTAAAAAAAATTATTCTTAATAATTATAGTTCTAGAATTGTAGTGACATATGTCTGTTTCACCTTCTCTTTTGGAAACCCCGGCGGTTTGTATTTATAAAAAGTGGAAGGACCTATTTCTGTGCGCAGTTAACCCAATGATTGCTGGTGGAGAACGTACGCAAGAGCTACACTTTCTCGTGTGCGTCGGAACTTTTGTCCCATTGGTTTTCTATCACGCCGTTCGTCACAAGGCTCAGAAAAGGCTTCATCTATTATCCTACGCCTTACTTCTAAAAATATCACTCGCTCCTCCGCCAGCTGTGTATTCGAGGCATTCGCTCTCCGATAGCTCACAGCGAAGCGCCCGTTAATTCCTCTCGACACAGCAGATGTGTCTTCTTGGAGGGAGCGCGGACCTGCATGTCATCCACAAATTGCAATAAGCCTTATTGTACGATAACCTTGTCAGCTTGTTTTGACATCTTAAACAAAATGGCCGGCGTCTTCTAACAAGCGTCCAGGATCCGTAAAAAGATTCCTAAACAAAAAAAAATAGATTCTAAACTAGAAGAAAGAAGAAAGTAGATAAACTATAATTACAGAAGTGAGGCCAGTGTTTGCTGTATGAAGATATGTGCACCGTGTAATGGTTTTTAGAGCTTCGATGTGTTGCCCTTCTCATATCTTATTGTCCATCCTATTCGTTGTCCCCCAAGTACTACCTCTTTACTTGCCATTAACTCTACTTTCCTCTGTATTTCTTAGTAGTTGCCTTTCTTCTACCGTCACCCGTCCTTAAATATCGTGCTTTACGTGCCCCTTCGCTCTACTACATGAAACCCTATCTTCTTCATGTCTATACCCTCTCTCATCTCATTCATATATATATATTTAATGTTTTGAAGTTGCTTTAGTTTAAATTTGATTACATTTGGTGGGAAGACCTATTAACCCCTAACAGACTTATTATACTGCTTTTACATGTCTTTTGGTTGAATTCTTCATGTTTTTGATAGAGAGAGACTATAATCATTTTAAAATTAGCCTTTTTTTGGCACATTATAAAGTTATAATGCATTATTTATATAAAGAAATATATAAGTATATATATATATGCTTTAATATTTATATTATATTGAAACAAATTATTTTTGGTTTAGATGTATTCATTCCACCATAAAATAAATGATTTATGGACTGGAATAGATTTGTTTATTCTTAGTCTGAATTAGTTGCGTGTATTCCAAGTAATATTTATGGAAGTCAGTGATAAATGGGCATTTTAATTGACCCATTTGTTCATATTAGAGAATAAATGAGGTTTAATTTCTAGCTAGATATTAGAGGGAAATATATATAGACATTTTTCACAGTCAGTAATTTGCAAATATAAAAACTAATTTTGTAGCATTTTCAATCCTGTGAGGTTATTATAATATGTAAAACCCAAACTTCTTAAACAGATCCACCACCTGTACACCCTGGAATATCTCCCGTTTCCCATTCTGGATTATGCGTTTTTGAACCCAAAACATCTGCCCCTCTTTCCTCCCCTGATGCCCCTCTTTTCTAGGAGCTCAGAATGTTTGCTGGGTATGAGGGCACCGCAGGGTTCTACAGCCCTAAAAGCCCCGATAATGTGTATAGAAACAGCAGGAAATGTGTCTAGAAATGAAACAATGTAAATAAAACACATTTATATATTTATAATATAAATAGTTATACTAAAGGTAAGCCCCATTTAGCAAACATGCCTTTCTTTGGTCATCTGTTAAAAATGATGCACTTATTCTATTAAGGCTATCTTCATCAAATTGGGACTGTTGGCACCTATGGTCATAGTTTGCCGTTAATGTTAGTTTTTCCTTTGTTTTACAATCTCTTTGATCCAAAATCTTTTTTCTCACCTTCCTGCTGTTTCTGGGTCCAGCATAACATTAAGTGCAAAGGACTTTCCTGAAATTCAACCGTTCGACCTTAATATCAAAGGCAACGCGGAACGTTCAGTCTGTAAACACGCAGGGCAAACGCGTACAAGGTGGGCTTCAATACCGCAAGGAAGGGAGTGAGAATTAACCCCAAATAGAGCCGAGTGAACTGCGAGTGAATCTTTCAAGCTGGGTGCACTCTGATATTTGATGAATGAACAAAAGGACATCAAATATAAATGTGTTCAGAGATACCATATGTTCCGAAATTAAGTGTTCATTACAGAGCTGTTCTAATGCTTGGGAAAAAAAATGTACTGTTATTTTCTGCAGTTAATAAACATTGGCGTTATCATTCAAAAGCAAAAGAGATTTATTTTTGTAGATCAGACGTATGTCAGATGAACTTGTGGGTCGCCACTCGCCATATACATCCCCAGAATACTGAGTGGTGATGTGCGGCTCATTAGTTTCCTTTCTTTCACATGGCAGTAAAAAACAAGCAGTCATACAATGCATTGATACAAGGGATATTCAGATAAATATATATATATATATAGTAAAAAACAAGCAGTCATACAATGCATTGATACAAGGGATATTCATATACAATATTATATATGATATATACCATTCATAATACATATATATACATATATAATATTTTTATATTTACATTTAATATATATGATATATATATAAAATATTATATATAATATAATGTATTATGAATGGTGTATATATATATATATATATAGTATATATATATAATATATGATACATATAACTATATATATTATATAATAAATTCAGAATGTATACCGGTATTCCTGGCTTGGAGATTCCAGTGTGGAATTTTTTCCCCAGAATTGCTTGCATATAGACTGAGTGATGAAATCTGGATTTTGGAACTCTTTAGAACTAGACTAAACAGGACCACCTGTCCAGCTACCATTTACATATTTACATTACAAGTGCATCTAGTGAGAAGATCAAAGATTTTATTGTCTGGGGTCACATCATAGACTGTGGCAGTAATGTATACCCCTTCATTTAATTATGTAACCTCTTTATAACTTATTTATCCTTAGCAAAAAACATCTACTCACCTGGGTTCTTTAAGATGTTTTGGAACAAAGCCCTCTTTTGGGAGAATTGGGATGCTTTCTGAACCCTACATTTTGTTCTTTTTTTTTTTTTTAAACTGGTGAAAAAATATGCAAATCCCAACATTCAGTGCGTTGATCACTCTTTATTTCTAGATATTAATCTTTTTGATTTTTCTCTACATATCATTTGTGTCACCGCATGGAATGCTGATTAACCTTTCTTCTCTTTCTGATCTTAAACTTTAATTGAATATGTAGCTTTATGAGATGCAGCACCGATGCTATTATCCGTGTTTAATGAACAAGCCCCAAAGGGATCTGGGGAAATATGACTGTTAATGTTCTTTTCACCTTAGTTAGTATGGTAAAGAATTGTCACTTTGTATGAATGGTACAAAATGTAAGTAGGAATGTTTATGTTTTCGGAAGAAATGTCATTTAATATTTATACTTCAAGCCTAGAACAAAGAATAGTGGACAAAATTGTCTGGGAAACATTTATTACAGAGCCTCTGAATAAGAATTCACAAATAACAAAAGCAAATGTATTACTTGGTAAAACGCAAAGTGCAAGGTTCTCCTTCCAGGAAAATGTCATGTTCACAGCTATTCCTAAAGTGGGTGTTTTTTGTTTCAAAGTGGTTTAAAGATTAATTTACCCCAAGAAAGCTGAGATCTGTGGGAAAGGATGACAAAATTATCTTATTTTAATCACCTGTCCTCAAGTTCTCCCGAAGAGCTTTGCTAAGAATTTTTACGTGACTTTGTTAACTACCGGTATGGCTATATGAGCCTAGGCTGCCCGGAGATCTCCGTCTTCTGGGGGAGGGGCTTCGTGAAAAGGCGGGGCTTACCGTACGCGGAGGTGGGGCTAGCCATGCATAGGGCAGGCTAGCCCCAGTAGGAGGAGAAGGGGCGGATAGTGGGCGTGGTCAAACACCACGCCCATGCCGGAAGAGAGGAAAGTGATGCTGAGACCCAGGAAAGCTGCTCTTCACCTGGAGACTCTGAGTCAGCCCTGAGATATGTATATATAAGTAATTCATAGAACATATTCTTTTCGATACAACATCCTCGTCCTGTACACGCGGTCGTTAAGAAGAACAGCAGACTAGGAAAAAATGTAAAAAAATTAAAAAATGCGACATATGAAAGTATCTTTAAATTATTGAACACAAATTTTACTTTTTTAGGTTGTTTTGCATGCAAACTGCATACAAATCAGAAAAAAAATCACCTGATTTAATATTTCCTACAAAACTTTGAGAACAGTTCGGCTCCAAACCCGTGCCTCGTGCCTAATCGTCTTATACGACGTTTTTATTTCTTTTAACAATAGAAAAGCAGCCGGTATTCCCTTTATTTTCTATGTATCTCCTAAAAAAACACTCGTTGTACACCGTGAGACCGCTCTCCCATCTTGTACCTGTCCATCACAAGTGCCGAGACCTGCAGCTGCATCTTGCGTTTGATGAGCGTGTGGATATTGCATGATTACTAGGACCGGTGGAGTCGAAGGCAGATGTGAACTCTTACGGTTTCTCATTTATTTTTACCATTTGCAATCTCATTGAATTTAATTGAGTCTCTTATAAAAATCAGTACTTTTCCATTGAAATGTCATTTTCCGCAGGCCAGAAACATCAAATCTTGCTGATTTTTATCTTTCTGATAGTGACATCTCCGCAGAGGTGCAGAGGGGAACTATATTTGTTGATTTTTTTGGGACTGTAATGTATTTTTTGCATTCGCTGAATGAATTTAAGAAGTAGTTTCAAGCAAAGAATACTTAAGAAAACATTAGGAAACCGTCCATGTCATACGAAGCTAGTGGTTGCCATGAACAATATGCTGTGCAATATACCGATGGGATACCAGGCCAGAAAATGCATTTGTGTAACGTTAGAATAAATTTACAAAATAATTCTATCAAATTTAAAGTTAGACATTGTGACGGGACCCTCCATCACTGGGGCCTGGAGAACTGACTGCCAGATTGCTATGGGCCTGGGTTTCTAAAGACTTCTGTGGCTACCCCCAGCAGTATTATCTCATCACTAGCTGAGGGGATTATCTCCAGCAGACAGCCAGGGTCTGCCACCAGGGAGTGACCACTATTGTTTTAGTCTAATGTATAAATCAGTCTTCATTTGGTTTTACCCTACACTGAGTCTCGGCAAGTGATTGGGGAACCGGGGAAAGTGTGGTGTCCCAGGCTAAGGGAGCACAAGACAGCGGAGGTAGTCGGTCGGACTAGCCAGCTCCGTTACAAATCTTATTGTACGGTTTGCTGGATTGGTACAGTTGTGGGGTATATGATGGCTTTTGTTAAAATTGCATTTATCATTTAATTAAAGAAAACAACCTTTCTCCTTCTCTACATTAATTTAGAAAAGACGTACCGTATATTCCGGCGTATAAGACGACTTTTTAACCCCAAAAAATCTTTTAAAAAATGGGGGGTCGTCTTATACGCCGGGTACTTACCAAGCCTCCCACGAAGCCACCAATCTCTATAATCACTACGCGCCGGCTATTGATGCCGAGCGCAGGGATGCCGTCATGTCCCGGCGCCCGGCATCAATTGCCGGCACGTAGTGATGAGGGAGCAGGGAAGCCCGAGGTCTGGCACTTCAGACCTCGGCTTCCCTTCTCTCTAATCACTATGCGCCGACTATTGATGCCGAGCGCAGGGATGTCGTCATGTCCCGGCGCTCGGCATCAATTGCCGGCGCGTAGTGACGAGGGAGCAGGGAAGCCCGAGGTCTGGCACTTCAGACCTCGGCTTCCCTGCTCTCTAATCACTACGCGCCGGCTATTGATGCCGAGCGCAGGGATGCCGTCATGTCCCGGCGCCCGGCATCAATTGCCGGCGCGTAGTGATGAGGGAGCAGGGAAGCCCGAGGTCTGGCACTTCAGACCTCGGCTTCCCTGCTCTCTAATCACTACGCGCCGGCTATTGATGCCGAGCGCAGAGATGACGTCATGTCCCGGCGCTCGGCATCAATAGGCGGCGCGTAGCGATTAGAGAGCAGGGAAGCCGAGGTCTGAAGTGCCAGACCTCGGGCTCCCACAACAGGATGGAAGAAAGAAGACAGAAGATAAGGTAAGACATGGGGAGAAAGGGGGGAGAAATATATA
>VKOC01005419.1:0-10805 GCA_009364415.1 Spea multiplicata | reverse complement strand
TACCAAGGGGTCACAGAACGGCAGGCTGCTTAATCTTCAAAGCCTCACCAACTCGACTGCATCGTACATCATGCGCACGCTTATATAAGGCAACATGCCCGTGTGATAACACCCTTTGGCTTCGGAGACAGGGTGGTAACAGAACAAACCAAGAGGGTACAAATTTACATATGTGCCCGTACCTTAACACACCCAACATTGAGCACAATTTCATAACGGCTGAAGACTCCCCATCTCCTTATGCTTACACCAGTTTTAGCCAATTCCCCTATTACCCGTAGGCTCACACATTGGAAGCCATCCCTGTGTTAATGAGTACACATTGGAAGCCTGTCCTTGAGGTGACTGAGCATGCCTTCTGTGTTTAGCCGAAGAGAATTGGCAAGCACTGGAAAAAACACTCAAAGCACGCAAAGCTCTCAAACTAAAAATAAGAGACATGCAAACATTGCAAAGAGACAGTTCTTAAATTGCTGGGAATATTAACCTATGAAATCCCATGGTGGATGCTTGGCACTGTACATATAGGGCACTTCTCAATGCCCATGCTTTTCTACAGCAGTCGTGTGATGCAAGTACGAAGAATGTTCAAAAAATTTCCACACTTTTTTAACGCTATTTATTTGAAGACAAATTACATCACTTTTCTACATAATCACTTTTCCTCACAACGTCGTACCAACTTTTTAATGCCATCAACACGATGGCACCGATTTCACATCATCATCATGATGGATACTTCCACTGCAGCTTGCTTTTGGGCTCGTAATGGTGAACCCACGTTTCTATGATGTAATAAAGGCATCCATCAACACAGGTAACAAAAATATGACACAAATCACATCCCTCCAAACTTTCTCCAGTACCTTTTACTATATAGATAAGTACTTCCCTTCAATCAGGAGCTTGTGCTTTACATCCGGTGGTTCCACAAGTCCTTAACCTTGGCCAAAGTAATATCCCCCAAATCACCCCCCTTCTCTGCCATCATGAATAAGCTACATTTTTATTTTGTTACCTGCGTTGATGGGTGATGAAAATGAGCCAACATGCAAAATAAGTGCCGGTAAATTGGCAGACCGAGAGAAACCAACGAACACAAAGCTCAGGCCTCAACGTGTGGTGCTCTGTATCGCTTGATTACTCTATTTTGTCATCTTTCATAAAATTTTTATATTTCCTAAAGTCAGGGTGTGATGAAAAATCATATCTTTTTCGAGAAGTGCATCAAGTTTAGATGATTTGGGAGTTCTAGGAATTCATGGAATTTTCCAGACCTATTATATAATAAATTTTGGGCAGGTATTCTTGGCATTGACAGGTGTCCAGGTTAGGTAACATTTAGCAAAACATCATTATGCAAATCCTCTAATGGCTGTAATTACCAATGAATGTTTCATCTTTCAATATTGTCTGCCACCAAACATTGCTAATAGCCAACACTATAAGATACTATAATTAACTTTCTACAAAAATGTTAATGATCTTAAAGTGACTATAATCGAATATTGAAGTACACTTATGTCGCAATATGTTAGACGCAAAAAAAGATTGCTGTGAAACCTACAAACTCCACCAAAGAGTTAGTGTTCTGTCAAATGCTTCTTGTGGGCAGAAGGTGTACTGGGAGCACAAATTAATCTTCACATGAGCTCCGTTGAAGAGGTTGCAGGAAAGCTGAATGTGAGAGTTGGATCTGCCTATGCCCTGATTCCAGCCTCAAGAGTGTCCCAGGTGGGTGCCTAAGCAGCTGACGGAGGAGCATAAGCACAAGCGCTTAGACGTTTGTTCCCGACACATGGCCCGTTATCGTGAAGAAGGTGACTAATTTTCTGCAGCAGATCACTGGTGATCAAATACTACCGGTATATATTCTAGGGGTCAACAAATTTGGTGTGGACCTACAAGCCAGCAAAAAAATAAATGAAGGAGCCAGACTTTTCTTCACCAATTACGTTACTTATTTTTTAATATATTTTCCCGTCATATTTATTGGAGCAATACCACTTAAAACATGTCCTTCAGTGCTGCCCCGCTTAACCTCTTCATGACAAGAAGTATTTTACACCATAAACCTTGGATGTTTAACCGCTATTCCTCTTTTTGTGTACCTGTCGTTGATTACGTTTTTTTTCCCCAACGTTTCATATAAAAGCATATTCATGCTAATAAATCTTTTTTGGGGCATGTACCTGGACTTGATTAAACTCTTGGTGTACAGATGAATGTGTTAGTGCTCATAAATATGCAATAATCTTACAGATTAGCACACACTGCTGCCTCTGGATAACTACGGGCGCCTGGATGCCGCGTGCCGCTGGCACTCGCCTCAGCTCCCCTTGTAACTAAGCAGGGGGACAGGTACCAGGGAGTGCTTTACAGTCTCCATGGCGACCAGGGTTCGTCAAGCCATGCTATATTCACATACAGGATGCAGTGAGGTGAGTTTGAACCCTGCTTAGTGATATCATACGGGACACAAGCTGGTTAGTCAGGAGATTCTAAACAATGTTTTAGTTTGTCAACAAATAATGGCATAAAATAATAAACACACTAAAGAGCAACAACGTATATTTGTGCATAACAAAAAGGTATACGGCCACACTGACTAGCCTATAAGCCACACGTGTATGAGATCATATTACATTCATACAGCAAAGACCTTTAGTATCTACTGACTTCAGAAACATGTCAACAGGGGCAATCTAGAAAGAAGAAAAAAGAAAAAAAAAAGACCTTGGCTGTACTACGAAAGGTCAGCTAAAGCTACTGCTTAGTCCAAAGGATAAAGATAAGTAAAATTGTAGGCTTAGAACATACAGTAAAACGTAAAAGTCGTCACGCAAGCACCTTCTTTACAAGGCACACCAGCCTTTACACAAGGAGTATTCGCACGGCAACAGAGTTGCAAATTCACACTGGAAAGCATCTGACTTCCTAGAAAGAGTCGACCAGGGATGGTGTGTGTGTGTGTGGGACCCCTGCCTACTACCATCAAAGGGCTTCAGTGGCATCAAGTCGAAAGCTTAAGAAACCAAGATGAAACGCAGGGACAGCAAGTGACAATGAATCAGAAGTAGACGCAGTGGGAGGTCACACCTTGGCTGCCAACCCTTACCACCACAGTAGCAGAGGTACTGGGCAACATGAGGCTCCTCGGATCATTCCCCTCGAGACCCTAGTGGCAGTGTGTGAAAGAAAGACCTTATACAGAGGAACGTGGGCAGTTCTTAGCCAGAACGATGTATCGTTTTAATGTCACATACACCTCTCAATGATTTGCAGGGGTATCAGTTCTTAGCATAAAGGCGCCTTCACTTCAAGAACTGGTCAGTATATACGCGTTTATACGTATGGATGACCAAGACCCCTGCCCATACCGTAGCAGACCCCTGCCCATACCGTAGCAGACCCCTTTAAGCATTCGCTGGTCGCATATACATTGTGGACCATGCTCATATCACTGCTGATTATTTGTGGATGTTCTTCATGAAGGACTAAACAACCTAGAAGAGTGCCAGCGTCAGGCGTATTACTCCTGTCAAGTGGAAGGGGAGTTACATGAGCAAAGGTCACTTGACCTGTAAAACCTGTACATTATGGAGCGAAAGGGTGAAACTGGCTTATCTGATAACAGGTGATATAAAATCAAAGTATCACAAGTCCATGGCCTACACGGGGTGTCAGACGCTGCCCACATACATGCTCTTAAAAAGGAGCAAAAAGAATGGAATATCTGAAATGATTCAAATTAGAAAGGGTGATTTTAGAAAGAAAATGCTGTATTTCTTAAATCATCATAAAATCCTAAACCTTCAGATTAGCTACAATTTAGCCCCACATGGCCTGCAGCACACCGCCTGATATCGCATAACCTATACACACACACCACATAGACCGTGGCGTACCGCAGGTGTTCATTGCGTAACTATGCAATACATAACCGCAGCGCCGGCTGATGTAATAGTGTGCATAATGACATCACAGGAAAGGTGGCAGAATTAAAGCACATTGTATAAATCTTAACAGCTGCACAACTGTATTAAGCAATAATTACGATGTGGCGATTTAATAAACACCGAGCATGCTGTGTGATTGCCAAGGCCAAATAAATCAATGACAAATGTCACCAAGGACACTAAGGCTACACTTTTAGACGCAATGTAAATTTTATTTCACTAAAAGAGTAGCTTTGCTTTAGAGGTGGCAGAGGATAACACAATTTAAACATGCATTGGATAGGCATATGGTCGCCCTGAATCTAAGACAAGACCAAGGATTGATTAATGGCTAAGTCGTAAATCAGGAAAAATGGGCAGACCAGATGGGCCAAATGGTTCTTATTTGCCATCTAATATGGTTCTAGGTCTCGCTTTATGATAAAAAGCCAACATTCTATGTATTTGCATACAACATCTCGCTTCTAGCACAGACAACCAGGCGCCACGTAAGACAAACACTCCTAGAAGCCAGATTTTTAGATCTCTGGCGACCCATAACAGGAGGTACGCAAGAAATACCGGGCACTCTGACAGGCCGGAAGCAGCTCCGAGGAGCGGTGCACTGACAAGCGCTTACATGCTTGTTTCTCACTACTCGGAGGGAAGGCTTTAGGACCTTGCGGAGGCCAGGAGACCGGTACACTCTGGTACAGATTTCCTTGGCAACAAGTAACAGAGTGCGTGAACGGGGAACGATATAAAACTCCGGTACTCAATTCACCCCGCTAACGCCTGCGCCGGTTAACTCACCAGGTCTTAAGTTGCAGAGCCAATCGACACCAAGAAAGGACAATGACCACAGCAGCCCCACGGCTTGAGACTAGAAGCACGTCAGCTGACGGAGGGTCGCTACCAATTCTCCTGCTGCTGAAAGAAACGGGGGTGGACTGGCATTTGCTTCTAGAAACCAACAGTATCCTTAGCACCGTTGAAACGTGTACACAAATTATACTTTTATTAATGTTTCGGTGTGGTTTTCCTCCCAAGTCAAAGCCGCGCCAAACGCAGTATTATGCGTGTTCATAAAGAAAAGCGATCCAAAGTGGCCTCCCCTGTAGATCTCGTTTGCCTTTGGTATGCTCCAATACTGGTTGGACACGCCCACCCGCGCCGCGTGCCATTGGGCGAGCTCACCGATTGGGCGGGTTAGTGACGCAATGATAGGAGAAGTTGGGCAGAGGTGAGGGTGGGAAGGGCGTGATTGTTCTTCGTACTGATTTTGTTCCAGTGGCAACCTCCCATTGAATGTTTAATTAAATACGGTAGTTTGTGTATTATTACACTTTGGTCCCACACTACATTCTAAAACCGTTAATAGAGTGTATGGGGGGGGGGCGGGTACTGACCAAGACAACTATTGAAGCGGTTGCAAAGCATAACAACTAGCTTAACGCCTGTAAAAAAGTCTGCGTCTCACACACACAGAGACTCAGGCAGTCACACGCACACACACAGACTCATGCAGTCACATGCACACAGACTCAGACAGTCTCTCATACACACAGAGACTCAGGCAGTCTCTCACCCACAGAGACTCAGGCAGTCTCTCACCCACAGAGACTCAGGCAGTCACACACACACACTCACACTCTCTCTCTCTGCTCCTCTATGCCACTCTGCCTCCCTGATATGACCTCCTGATATGCAACACACACACACTCTCTCTCTCGGGTAATTAAGAAACCGTTGGGCGAACTCTAAAGTTTTTAAGAAACGGTTTGCACGAACCGGCAAGAATGGCCTAAATGCCACCACTGCTTAGCCTTAGGACATACTATTATGTTCTGTGTAAAGTGTTCCCAACAACCAAGATGTAATAGTAACTTCTTGGTTGACACTGCAAAGAAACTGCAAGTGAGAAGAGGTAAATATCTCCGCTGAGGTCTTTTCATAACCCTGCTGGCTGATCGCAGGTAATGCAAGAGAGTTTCTGTCCTTCAAAAAATATTTTAAAAAGACACAAAATTAAAAATAATTAGGGAGGCTGCTCTGATCAATATCAGGCATCTTACGGTGGGACATCGTAACAGATTATATGTAGTGGCTCCCAAAATGTGTTAACCAAATAGCTCCAATAGGAAAGAGTCAGATCCAGACTATGTGAGATTTTGCCCGCTCACCCAGAGATTTGGTTCAAACCCTGGGGGTTCCCAGATATGGGTACCATCTAGTTTTGAGATTGTTCTATGAGGTATCTGAAAGACTCCAATGGGATATACAGTAGATAAAGAATTTAAAAGGTAAAACGTATAAAGCAAAGAATGACAAAAAATGGCAGAACCTGCCTCCTGTAAAAAATACATTCATTTTATTTATATAGTACTAATAAATAATGGACTACAATTATAAAATGGCACTGAAAACCAGGCCTAGATGTCTTAGAAGCAACAATAAAAAACCTGGGAACAATAAACATAAAAAGAGGAATCGTGACTGAACAAACATGAGAAAAATGGCAAAATAGATCCAATTACGCCGCTCAATGGGCTAGATTAATCTCTCTAATCATTAAAACTATTGAAGACTGTTCTTCCTTAAAAGGGGCTGTGCTTTACTTATGATGTCATAAGTACATAAGTATGACACCCTTGTCGCACATCTAGTACACCTGCTTTTGTGGACTACAACACTGCACCATCGTTCTGGGAGCGGAAGTCCATGAAAGCTCATCTGCAATTCTTTTTTTTTTTCATCACACTGTAAATGAGTGGAAGCTGACCATGATTCATGATTCATGTGAAATCTTCATGTAATAAAATTGTATTGCTTCCTCTAAACACCTTAGGAAGTTAATGGAGATTAAGCCTTAGCGAGTCAGTGCAGTGCTCACGTGACTACTGAAATCTAGCTGTTCTGACCATAGTTCATACATGTTCTTAGGTCATGTTCGGTCGTAATTTAGATAAGTATTTCATATGATTGCTAGATATTAGTGTGAGGAAACGTTACTTTAGTTTGCATCACTCAGTCTTAGCAATTACCGTATTTGCTCGATTATAAGACAACCCCCCCAAATTTGAATATTAATTTAGAAGAAAAAGCCTGAATATAAGAATACACTATAGAAAAAAGTTTTACTAGTAGATAATTATCATATACTATGATTGAGAACAATGCATTTCTTGTTTTTATTTCCTTTTATTTGCCAACCTGCCCCTTATGCACATCTGCCCCCAGATATGCCTTATACCCCCTGTATGCCTCTCTGCCTTCAGATATGCCTTATACCCCTATTATGCAACTCTGCCCCCAGATTTTGCCTTATACCCCTATTTGCCACTCTGTCCCCAGATATGCTTTATACCCCCCATTATGCCACTCTGCTCCCCAGATATTCCTTAAACCCCCTATTTACCACTCTGCCTCCAAGATATGCCTTATACACCTCGAACGTTCACCGGCTGCCAGAGAGGAGGATTCAGGTCCCCTGCAGCGCTGCGGGGGATCTGGATCTTAGTCTTGTAGTCAGAGCTCTATTTTAGGACAACCTTGAATATAAGACAAGGGGTATTTTTCAGTGCATTTGCCCTGAAAAAACCTTGTCTTATATTCAAGCAAATACGGTGATATAAATGTGTGTCATTGACAAGTAGTTTCACTGCTTTGTAACTTTCTGTTGGGCTGCCACATGCCATCACTATGTAGTACAGTGTAAGAATGTACACCCTCTTTGAATTATATGGTCTTACATATCAGGACATAATAACAATCATCTGTTCCTTAGCAGGTCTAATAATTAGGGAAATACAACCTCAATATTACACCATGTCATGATTCATTCAACAAAAATAAATGGAGAAGTCATGTGTGAAAAACAAAGTACACCTTTAATATTAAATATAGGCACTGGGTAGACTTTCAGTGGTAACTCTACCGTACACGCTAACTAGGCAGTTGCCTAGGGTATTGGGCTGATAAAGGGCACCACACCATTGTGCCCCTTCCTATATTAGAAAGAAGGTGCATTCTGGAGGCTCACTGGAGATATACTTTTACTAGGGCACTAGAACAAACTACAGCCTCACCATTATTATTTTTATTAACTTTAGTTGTAAAAGAAATCAATGCATACATGATAATGTTATTTGAATTTGCTGTCTTTACAAATAAATGGGGGTTAGATTAGTTTAGGGTGTGTTCTCTAATCCCAGAAGTAAACTCTGGTATTAGTGAAGACAAATGTTAGTTGTGTTTTGCTTCAAGCTATTTTTGTTCTTAATTACGTTTCTCTGCAGCAAAAATTACTCAATATTTATTAATTAAATTAATACATTAAATTAATAAAATATTATTCAAAATTATAATGCTGATTTTTATCAACAAATGCTCCCATTTTAGGAAATAGGACCAGAATAGTTTCTGCCGCTGATATATTTAATAGATTTAATCCCTGAAGAAGGTGACCTGTGGTTTTTAGTGGTTGTTAACCCAGCGCTTCTACCACATAAAGACATTCACTACCGACTAAAAATGGAGGACGTTGGAAACGAACAGATGGAGGGATCCCATCAGGAGGTCTATCAAGACAAACATTACTTGTCTTATCCCTGACAAAGCTAACGGTTGTTGGTGAAATCCGTGTTGGGAATTTATTTTTTATTTTGTGGAAAAAGGAGCGAGGTAGGAACTTTCCTCCCTTCCCAACCTTTGATACCAACATATTGGGCTCATAAGAGTTTCTTTTAGCTTGTACCTTTATATTCACTGACCTAAGACGCTTCTGCCCTAATACTGTTATGAATATCTAGCCATGGATAGCAGTAGTGGTCGAGAGGCTACATTGTTATAGTACTTTTAACTCCTCAGTGGCCATTTTTTACTAACATTCTTGGGGTATTCAGATTAAAAATTGTAAATTTTTTTTCTTTCACTTTAAATATTAATTGGAAAAAAAAAAACTGTGACACAGGTTGTTCCATATTTAGAAAGCAGAATCCTGGTCCAAACTGCTTGTTTTATAACAATCAGGAAGACAATTACTTTGGGTGTGATTATTCTCCACAATGAGAACTTTATGAATATTGCCTGTGGCCATGTGGCAGACGGAATGAATTTTCACATATTTTCACTAAAACGTAAAACAAAGGTTTCGAAGGCACTTGTGTCAGCATGACTTAACATCATTAAACTGGCAAAGATTCTACGTGCCCATATCAGGACTTTAAATTCTGAATATCACGAATGTTTGTTCAGCACGTCCTGTTTCATGGCTGTTTACCGAGGTTTTGTGAGGCTAAAGGTTCAACAGTTCAATAAAGCTGTGAACTCAGCTATGCCCCCGTTTTATCTGAATACGTACTTGCTGATGTTAGCGACGTTACCCAACATTATCTGCAAGTAGGTGAGGGCCACAGATTAGCCGTATGGGTTTGCCAGTTCCTTTGCCAGGTAGGGAATGAACTCACTTTCCCTCGCAGTTGAAAACCGCAGCACAAGTTAAACTTGTTTCACCTCCTCTTCTCATGTGCCTCATGCTAACATGAATTAATTATCACTGAATTCAAATATTATGTATGTATTGGCAAGAGCCAAGCATTACTGGAGCAGAACCAGAAAAAAGGCCATTTAAGTTGATATCCTCCCCACAAGGCAATTGGCTAGGATATCTTATTTTATTGCAAGGAGGTCCAGTTCAATTCCCTTTGTACAAAATTGTAAATATAATATAAAAAAACACATTCAAGAACCAGACATAAAATCTTCAAATATACCTCCCAGCATTTGAAATGACCTTAAATGGACACTATACCTCAAAACATGATGGGGACTCGTCAAGTTTGCCATTTCTTTAAATAAAGACCTCAGAGGGAGCATTGGGTTGTTTATAAACAAGATGAGAACATAAACAATAATTGTAACATCTCAACGCCATCTGGTCAGGATGTCAGCACTAACCAAATATCCTTCCATTGGCATAGTATAATTTACGACCAATATAGGAGTGAAAGGGGCGGCTCCTCTAAAAGTACTTGTCCTTTTGTAATCATTGATAAAACATATTGGTGTTTCCAACCCTGATTGACACCACCCAGGGGAACTCACCACCTTGTTCATTAGCCGGTGCATCTGGGCTGGTTGCCCCAACTCTATCCCCCGCACTAGAAGCAGCACCCCTTTCTCCCCCACCACAGCCTATATGAGCAACCCCTTTGCGCATCATAGGCTCCTCCACACCTGCCAGGCCTGCTCCAGCCCAGTCTGGATACTAAAAAAGCCATATATCCAACAAGGTGAACAAAATCTTCCTCAAACAAGCCCAAGGTGGGGTAATCTAGCTCAATGTGCCTGACCACAGCTTACAATAATGATCTTCTTGAGGGACCCTTCCAACCCTGTCAAAGACCCTGCAAACAATGTATCATACACAACTTCATCACAATCGACTTGGGATAAATCAGCCACCATTTTAAGAAATTCACTTTAATGACTAATATCGATTTCTCCTCCCGCCAGGGCCGCCTTTAATATTAATTGGACCCTGGGCAACGGCTTGCTTGGGCCCCCCACTCCCTGGCATAACTGGCATACAATCACTCCAACACCAAAAAAAACACAAAAAACAGATTAGGAAGAAGTTAGGAAGAGACTGTAATAGCTGTCACCCCCACACACACATGCAGGGCAGAGGTCCACAATCCTACTGTCCAGCAGCCAGTGGACGTCTGTGCGATGCGCTTAGACAACCTCCACTGCCGGCACTTCCGCCGGGGCTTCTATGGCGAGACATAACCTTCCGGTGCTCCACCATAGAAGCCACGCTAGACACGCTAGACACCAAGTCTGAGGGTGCATTGGTAAGTCTGG
>VKOC01005418.1:0-17004 GCA_009364415.1 Spea multiplicata | reverse complement strand
CTATCTATCTATCTATCTATCTATCTATCTGTCATTCATCTATCTATCATTAATTTATCTATCTATCTATCATCTATCTTTCATTTATCTATCTATCTGTCTGTCTATCTATCTATCATTCATTTATCTATCATTCATCTATCTATCTATCTATCTATCTATCTATCATTCATTTATCTATCTATCTATCATTCATCTATCTATCATTAATTTATCTATCTATCTATCTATCTATCTATCTATCTATCTATCTATCTATCTATCTATCTGTCATTCATCTATCTATCATTAATTTATCTATCTATCTATCATCTATCTTTCATTTATCTATCTATCTGTCTGTCTATCTATCTATCATTCATTTATCTATCTATCATTCATTTATCTAACTATCTATCTATCTATCTATCTATCATCTATCATTCATTTATCCATCTATACAGTTGATTTAATAGCCTCCAGTTTATCACATATAAATTTTATTATTTATCAGCAAAAGTCTAAACTCTTATATAAATTCAGTGGAATATATTTACCCCTCCCCCCCTATAAAAACAACACGGTACATTTCAAAAGTAAAATTATTATATTTTCTTTTCACTGGTGCATTTCCAAGAAAAAAGTTTGATTATGAACAAAAGTGATCATTTTCTTTTAGTCTGTTAAATGAAACATATTATAGCCTCAGTGCGAAAAGTACTTCACAACACTTCACAAAGTGCATCAAAACCTTTGTTATTTTATACCGAGGATCAATGTTTATAGAATCAAGGTTAATAGGTGCACACAGGTGCGTCGATTTCTTTTCTTTGCCTTCGCCAATAACCTTCGTTCCCAATGAAAAATAGATTAAAAATATCATTTAAATGGCGTCTAAATGAAGGACGTGACATTTTTCATCTGCAAAATGGGGATGGAAAAATAAAATATTGGTAAGTAATAAACTGCAGTAAATCTGTAAGTGGGGAAAAAAACACTTTTCAATAAAAGTGAGGTTAAAAAGCACCAGATGCATCAGATAAACGCTACAATAACGAGCGCCGCGTAGGAATATTGGTGTTTTTTAAGTTAGTTCTGTTGGAAAAAATGAAAAGCCTTAAAATGGTAAATGAGGATTTGGAAAAGAAAGAAAATAATCAAACAATAATATTCTGTTCAGCTGTTCTTAATTTATTACAGATTTCAGACAGTTGGGCTAACTTTACATTGCATTTATCGCGGGAGGGCAGATTTATTCACAATCAAACAACAACGTGAAATTTAAATGCTAAGGAAACAGGCACAACGAGGATTTAATGTGACTTCATATAACTAAGGATTACGGTGACGGATCACGTAACTTCCTCCTCGGTTTGCTTAGCCGTATGCGATTTGTACTTCCTAAGCCGGTGTAATGATGGACAATCTTTTTTATTAACATGGCTAAATATAGAAGCCGCAGTAAGACCTTATATCAACTGAAAATAGCACTTCCCAATGCCAGCTTAAAGTCAAATCCCAGTTTAACCTTTTTTAGGCATGTTGGATTGCTTGGACCAAGTTCACTAATTCGCTACGGTAAGATACAAGTAAATAAAAACTTAAACAAAAAAAAATTGATTAAAAAAAAATGTAAACTGCGAATTAAAATGAAAGGGCGATTCCGATAAAAGGTTGATTAAAGCCAATACTGGAAACCAGTACTAGCACTTTTTTTATTATTTCTATTTATTATTCAATTTTTCAGATTTACATTTTTTCTGGTTTTAGCATCCACCAATTTTAAGAAATTTTATTCAAATTTTCTTTCTTTAACAGCGAATATATAATTGGAATCCCGTTGGAAATTGTAACATGTTCGACTCTGCCTGGATTGTTTTAGGAGACTGCGTGTGAACCACTGGTACTGGAGATTGTTTATCATTGTATATTTCCCCTTAATCTAAGCGCAATAGAAAAAAAGTAAAATAATGTTGGCTTTATAAAGAGGAATTTCTACAAATTGTAGATGCTTGAATATTTAAATTTTAAATATATTACAATAACAATAGATAACGTCTATCCATTTTTGCACATGTTTATTTATTGAATGGGAATTTACAGTAAATTATGAAAAAAATTATACACTTGTCCAGTGTTTACAATGAGGAAAGATGCCATATGTGAGAGCTTATTATTATTATTATTATTATTATTATTATTAATTGATTTATACCATCTTATTCCACAGAGGTTGGTTAAAGGAGAAGAAATTAGAAAGAAAGAAGCTTTGTACTGTTACTGTATTATAGAGTCTGTCATAACCCTTTTTTTCTTAATGCATCTGTGGGGGAAGTCTGGCAGGGGAGGTCTGGTACTCTTTGGCCCTGGGGGCAGGTAAAGTTGAATGCACCCCCCAGTCCATTGTGCTCCACCTCAAGTAACATACACAGTAGCACACACGCATTCACATATTTAAAAAAACACACATTTACACTTACACACATTTACTTACACATACACAATCACACTAAACTCTATCACACCTCCACTCGTCACACCTCCACATCATCACACCATAACTCCTCCACACATATCATTCCATTACACCTTCACAACCTTACCTTACCACCTGGAAGTACGTGTCTACTGAGAATTTGAAGTAGACAAATAAAAGTGATTTATGTTAAGTGTTCATTATTTTAGGTTATTCTTGTTATTTTTTTTTAACTCTTTCAATGTTGCTGCTCCATAAGAGCCAGCACTCATTGTGATCCCCTCCAAGCTTGTGGCGACTGAAGACACAAGGGTTAACCTCTTCAATCACGATATTAAAGGGGTTAATTCAGCACAATGACCCTTTAAGTACAAGACATATAGCGTGATAGGAACAGATTTTATTATGGTATGTCTCAAAAGTAATAAACAGAAGGATATGTTTAAATATCTCTTGCTTAAGAATTCTTTAGCTCTTTATAGGATCTGAATGAGCCAGACAGTGACCGAGACTCTCCTGCAAGCAGCGAAGTGTCTTTTAATGGATGATTAATGGGGGGTGATCGGGCCAGGCCTCGAGTCCTGCTGAAAGCTGAGCCCCCTGACATACACCTGTCACCGAACAACTAATTCCACAATTTTTTTTCTTGCAGCTGTTAATTTTTTTTTTAAAAAAAAAATACTTTGTACGTTGTGATGCTGAAATGTGTACATAATCCTTAAATGATAGCATGACAAGCACGTACATTTAAGAACAACTCAAAGCACCATATAGAGAAGGGATACAACTTATTGGACTTATTTGAAATTTATGTTTTAATTTCATTTATTTTTATTTAAACCTGAGGGGAAATGACCTGGACTTACCCAAACACCTTCAGGAAACAAACCCATATCTCAAAATGTCCTTATTTTGATGGGAACATTGCTTCTATGCTAAATGTATGGTATTTGTATATCGAATCTTTTATTACCAGGAAAACTGAAAATTCAACAGCCATTGCAGACTATATTTTATAAAGTTATTTTGTTAAAATAAGGGGGTCGGAGTGTTTTATTCTTGGAGGGATGTTGGTGATATTTAAGTGAGAATTTTGGTGTCATATATATTTTCCGAGGCTTTCTTTTCCACAATTTATGAATTACTGGTTACCCTCATATGCTAATTGGGGCTATATGTGGCAGATGAATACATTGTTGCTCATTCCCTAAGGTTCTCCAGGTCAACACCAAATGATCTGAGTGTCAAAGTGGCTGGAAACGGTGAGTCAACATCCAACCTGCTACAAGAGAAATGCTGAACCAGATGGCCAACACAAACATCAACTAATTTGCATGGCATACTTCAAAACAAGCTCACACTTGACTCGAAGGACGAAACATTAAGTAACTACGTGGGAATTCACTTGGACTGATCATCAGCTTACATTTTGGTGAACATACAAGTTGCTGTTCCAGTTGACTTATTTTAGCGTCTAGTGGTCTAACATTAAGTAAGCAGAGCTATCACTGTAACGGGACTAACAACCCGAACCTTTGTGGACCGACTCCAGAGAAATATCAACAGATCCTTGTGTCTACCATTAATAATTCCGTTGTATGGTTAGAAGGATGTGGATAATGAAGATATTATTATTATTATTATATTATTATTTGCTAATTTTGCCATTTTCTCCCGTAGATCTAATTTTGTATAAATTGCTCCGTTACTCAGAGGTTTTTAATGACCGGTCCCTGGTTTGACCGTGGTCCCCTGTGCGACTGCCATTTTTGTTTTAAAGAATGGTTATAATGTTTGAGTAGGTCCTTGACATTGGCAACTTTCCAAAATAAATGTGTTCATGCAAATGTACCAAAAATATTCTCATTTTTTTTCAACAGAATACATACAAGGAACAGCTTAGTGAATGTACCGGTCATCCTATAAACTGTGTAGACTTCTTAAAACATGAAATCATTGCAGAGATCTATTGTTCATGGTCTGACATACAATTAATAATAATAATAATAATAATAACATGGAAAGACGTTACTGTATGCACTAAAATTCTGTATTGCCTATTATTATTCCTCTTCTGTTTTAACCGCGTAACCGTACAACAAATCCACGCAGTAAGGCTTGTGTCACAATATTATTACAATGTTATATATTATTACGTTACTTGATGTATATTGCCATGTTTATGCTGATTTTGTTTTTGTAATGATATGTTTACCATCAATCACGATGGCATTATGACTTCCTTTATAATATTATTTTGGAATTTTGAGTCATGTATTAGCCACCGAAAATATGTCAGAGATTAATGGAAAACTTTCACATCATTAGTCAAAGGGACATGGATAATTAGTTTAGAGAGGTAATGAAACAGCAAGAAAGCAAGGATTCTGCCAACAGACCGAATGGGAGGGGAAAAAAAGGGAAAAAAATAAGATAAAATATTGATGGTCAGTTTTAGGAAACGGTCTCATTTCACAATAATTTGCGACATTTTTAAGGTAAGAAACAGATTTTGAGGATAAGGTTGATGCAGAATTGTCAAACTCCCTTATCTAGGGCTACAAACCTGCCAGGGTTTTTAGGATTTTTTCTAATTAACAAGTAATTAAACAATTAGCATTTTGCAGCCCCGAGCAGGGTGCTATACATCATCCTAAAATTTGTGCGTGTGTCGGACGATTTGGACGACGGGTGTTCAGTGCGTCTGCTTATTACATCAAATTTGGGTTTAATTCTGTATTTTTGGATGTACTAAATTTGTTTTCCCCATCTTGGCTTAGCTTGCTATCCATACAGTATAAGAATTGAAGGATTTGTCGAATGGAGTTTATTCACAGGAGTTTACAGGAGGGCTGCCATTTTTAAATCGCTGACCTCTAGGTGTTTGCTTTCACTCCCCATTGAGTTTCTCCTGTAAAAGGGTTGTTCCTGATAAAGTTAAATTTATTAAAAGTAACACCACAGATTGAACTATGTATAATTTAAGGGGCTTTTCGGCTCTTCTTGCTGGAGAACAGCGCTGGGGTTGGCCTATTTACAATGCAAAACACTTTAGGTCCCCTGGGACAGTCAGCACGGGCGTGCTAGCCCTCAATGGGCAGAAAAAGGTATGAACGGGTCTGGAACAAGGTGGGGTGAGCCGAGCCAAAAATTAACCTCAGGCATCCATTAGGAGCATACCTGGTAACTTCACAGGGTAGGAGACCTGGAGCCCCGGCTTTATGGAGGACTGGCATTGGGGCAAAGTTAGGGACAAAGGTATGCTGACACAGTACTAGCTAGAAAGCATAAGGCATGGGCAAACAGCATGCCCCTGCGCAGAGAAAAAGAAAAAGGACCTGGAGACCCAGGAGAACATCGCTTAACCTGGAGACTCCGGGTCAAACCTTGAGAGTTCACAGGCATGATTAGGGGTTTAGAAGAACACTTGCGGTATGTTGCAAGGCGGTGGATGTGGAACAAGAACATTCCATTGGATGCTGTAATGATTGGATAACCACCATTGTAGAAGATCTAGGTACAAATCAAGGCAACGGGTGCAGAGTAAAGACCTTTCTTTAAATGTGGGTATTGAGCATTTCTTCAATAATCTCCCCGGCATCACACTTTTGTGCATTTGTCTGTATATGCTGGGGTATACTTTTAACTTAAGGCACTGAAGTGTGCATTAAAAATATTAACCCTTTGCGTACTGGGGGGACAAGCAACACTCTTGCCCCTACAGGACC
The DNA here is from genome assembly GCA_009364415.1 of Spea multiplicata. Taxonomy (NCBI): domain Eukaryota; kingdom Metazoa; phylum Chordata; class Amphibia; order Anura; family Pelobatidae; genus Spea; species Spea multiplicata. Next base: position 10,821 of record VKOC01005418.1, on the reverse strand, counting down.
AAAATATAACCAGACAATAAAGTTCTTGTTTACTGTATGTCAATCGTTTTTGCAGAATAGGAAAACGCATAATATTCTCTTTCAAAACCATAATTCTTTGGAATAATATTCTGACACGCTTTTGAACAAGGAGAAATGATTACAGCAGGGTATAGCCCATATGAGTTACGCATGACAATAAATATAATATCAAGTGATGCACAGAACAGTTTTAACAAATAGCCTTACGAATGCCATAAAAAGACAGCGCGGTATTCACATCAAAATAATGTGTGATATCAATCACTTTCCCGGGGATAATTGCATATCCACAAGGACCAGACCATTAACACTTCTCTTCTGTAACCTTGTAAGAAATACAGCTCCTCTGTCATACGTGTTCCATTCATTCTATAGATCACCTGCTCCGTTTGCTGACAAAGACCATCCTTCAACTGTAAATACCCTGGTGATTACATTCTGAAAGTGTGCCTTATAAACCTCAAGAAAGACCTCAAACTTCCCGGCGCACGAGTCTTACATTTCCAGAAGAGACTCGTTGTTGGGGTTCTTTTTGGTACGGTCGTATAAATACAAAAAAGCAGAGTGTTGGAGTGAGTAATACCTTGTTATTGAACTATGACAAATAAAGCTTTAAAAAAGGGTTGATTCCTTAAAATAATCTTTTAAGATTTCCTCAAACTCTCCTCTACTCATTCTAACCTTAAACGCTCATAACAAACCTACGTGTTCAGAACCATACCATCTATCGTCCTAACACCAACCACTGGAATTCTAAAAGGTAACCATTTCCTGATAACTCACCTACGAGATCTCCAGATCAAATCATCCCTCATATTCTTCCACCTCCATACTCCTACTAGATTGCAAGTCATATATGGCCCCTCTATAAAGATTTTGTGCACCCCTGGTTTTGGAATAATAAATAGTGCGTGTGTGTGTGTTTGTTTGGGTGATAGTTATACAAGTTATCCTGATGCTCTCCGAGTGATCAGACAGTCTAGCAGCGTCGATGGTTTTAGTAGAAGGATGCCCTCATCAATGGGGTGGCAAGAATCAAAGATAGGTCTCCCAAAAGTCCAGCCTTCAGTTATTGCTACACTGACATCAACCCATTCACTCTGAGATTTGGGCAAAATCATGAGACTATGGGGCAAACCCTGAGAGTGCCCGATAATCATCATGAGGGCCAAACTGGGGGTATCGAGGCAGTCCTCCAATTCTGTACTCAGTTGGTTGGAGGTTTCAAACTATATTATCCTTCTCTATAATAGTAAGTAACCCCATCACTATTAAATGTGTTTATTTATGGCATAATAAATTATTTCTTGAGTTTAGGACTTGATGAGCAAAACATCTTGTGCTCAACTCAGCTCATAACGTACAACAGCTGGCTCAGCCACCTCTAAACCTGAATGACCCCTCTGAAAACAACCCATGATTACCTGTAAGCGTTTGGATAAGTTGAATTTAAACTTTTCACCAAACCTGAGGTTATTGGGAATAATGGCAAAAGTTGGAAAACAAACTCTTCCGGCTATTCTGTGACTGTCCCGATCTAAGACCCCAAACCAGCTGTCACAGGTAATTCCTCCAGAGTTGTGCTTTGGTAATTATCTTCCCTTCCGGTTCATAATAACCATTTACAGGTATCTGAAACAACGGCGTAGAATGAACTAGATGTTTGCTTCATTATTTTTTTATTTTTGACCATTTTTCACAAAGCTAATGATTTGGATTTGCGTCCAACCTCAATATTCTTCAAATGTAAAAGAGACAGATCTAGAAGAAAACTTATTTTATTAACCGGTGCAGTAATTTACCGACAATAACATGAGAAAACCAGAAAAATAACGTCTTAAAACTCCAGATTTACCTAAGGAACGTTGTAGTCCCTCAACAGGAGCAGAAGACCTCCAGACAGCTTGGATGCTTTAGGGTGGCAAGCAGTCAGCCAGGCTACTCTACTCTCCACACAACACCCAGGACACTTTATATATCTACAAATAAGGGGTTTTTTCCCCTTAGAAGTGCACTTTTTTTCTTGAGACATATGTTCTTCAATTATATTTTTTATCATCTTATGGCAATGTACACACTACATGCTGATACTGGGAATGAAGGCCTTAAAATAGTCTGACTAAGGGACTGCTAATATGAAATAATTTATAAAAGGAAGCATGAATCATTAATTCAATATTTTGGTTAACTAAATAATTTAAATATGATTATATAACAAAACCGGCTTAGCTCACCGTGAAATACACATTACAGATTTTTTTATTTTTTTTTGGTCTGAAGCCCAGAAATTATGTTGAATCGCAATTCTTAAATTATTTAAAAGAACTCCATCTTCAAAAATGTCTTTTGTCCTTTACAAATCTACATTAGCAGCCAAAATTGTTAACTTCGGCAACGAACTTTGTCTACGTTTTTCTGCAGGTAATTCGACCATTATTGTAACATAAAATTCTTTACGGAACAAAAGGGACTGTACGGATTTCTGTTTGATTTCCCCCCCCCCAAAAAAAAAAGAGATAAAAGAAATTCAACCAGAGTCTTCCTTAATTAATATCGGATGAGTCTTTACCTTTATGAAAATGTGTTTCTGCTTGCTCCTAATGGAATGCCGGCGCGTTTTGTCTCTGTAGCAAGCAGCAGATGTCCTTAATCTCTCAGGACTTAGCTCACAGAAAAAAAACTAGGTTATGAGCACATGCATCGGAGACGGAGCACATTCCACCAAGGGAGATGGTGCTCATGCATCATTCCCAGTCGCAATAAATTAAAGTACAATACTCGGCAAGCTTCCAGAATTTGGGAGAACAGGCAACAATTTCATACTTAGTTACTCCGCTGTTCCTGTACCTTTTAAATAATGTTGTAGAGAGAATAAATATTTTATCGAATGCATTTAGAAAGACACGGTCTTACATTAATGGAGCGGTGTCCCTTTTTTGGAGTCTTTAAAAAAAGTAGAATAATTCAGGGCTGAAAAAAACAACGCTTTTGAATGTTTATTGCCACCTTTGAGTATATAAGATCTCAAAACCATTTTCCTTTGCTCATAAAAGAAACAGCTACAGCTTCAATCTATTCTTTCATGATGTTTCTGTACGAGCGACGCACTCAAAGGTCGATGGAGAGGAAGGAAAGGGATATGGAGGTAAAAACAAGAAAGTCTATGCTGGGATTAGAATGCTTCTTAGAAAGAGAGGCTGGGGATAACCAGAGGTTTCCTCAGAGTCCCGTTAACTTTAAAGAAAACCCTGCTTGGAATTCCAGGGCTGAAGTGAAATAATTCCCAACATTTGAGATAACCAAAGAGGAACACTATGGTTTAAGGTTGCGACTATAGGTGTAGCAAGAGGGTAGGGCAGAATGTTGCCAGGTGGCCATGTTGGATTTTACAGTTTCTGGTCCAGTCAACCAGTCAACTGGTCTTTATCTCCACTACCCAGAAAAGCAGGACAGTACATCAGCTATGCAGGACACTGCAATAATAGAGAGAGAGAGAGATTTTAGAAATCTTCAAATACTGAGTGGAAATAAATTTATAGGAAGAAGAGTTGTTGGGACAAGAGGATAGAGGTCTAAACCAGAAAGTTAGAGACTCAAATGTGATTTAAGAAAATGAAGCATTTCACAATGTGGGAGATGAATGGGAGAGGTAAATGGGACCGGCAAGCATTCATGGGATTTGCATAAGACAACAAAACAAGATGAAATGGAACCACAAAGAGTATGCGTTTCGCACATCAGTGTTTAGTTATAAGCTTATGATGAAGCACTGATGTACGAAACGCATCAAGCATTTTTTCTTTCCTGCTGTGCTATAATTTATTCCATGTGGATTTTAAAATAAGTACAGTATTGGAGTGGTACTCTTTGAGGCTTCATTTCCTCTTCTTTTTGTTGGTTTGATACAGGCGTGGTCCTCCTGTGGGAAATAGCATTGGAATACCAGCCGGTCCTGGTTACCCCTGGATCGCCGGGACCTCTCGTGTGTTTTCTCATCTCTATTTGCATAAGACTACCCTGGCTGAAACACGAGGGAGAGAACCAGGTGAGGATTGAGGTTTTGCAAGAGGTATCTATCATCCATCGCTCTACTAACCTCCCTCATGTCAATCGCTTGTCTGGCTAACTGTACACTTCATGATTCAAATTTAAAATCGAGACTGTCAACTACAAAGCTCTTCATAGAAGTTCCCCAACCTACTTCTACTCACTTATCTCCAAATCCCCACCTATTCAGTCCCTCTGCTCATCTTTGCCAGTCTCTCATGCTTGTTTCCTATGGAATGCCCTACTGTCCCCTAGTTTCCAGTCCTTGAACAATTCCTTATGGAAATCCTATGAACTAACAGGTTAACTCCCCTCCTTCCACCTACCTTCATGGGAAGAAGGTCGGTTGGAGGAAGAAGACTTCATGCCACCTCTACATATTAGATTTAATGAGAAGTCTGCTACTACAACCCAATGTTAGGTCAAAGCAGGTATTGATGTCCTCTAATTGTGGCACAACAGAGCCAGGATGGACGGCTGGGCTTGTGACACCCCAGGCTTATGGTTTGGAGTTTGTGGTTGTGTCCTCTCTTGGGTAGAGGAAGTCCTGATACTCAACGGTGAAAATGAGGGCATGGTACAAGTAGTGAAAACATTCAGTGTAGAACGTCCGTGTATATCAGGGCGTCTGTCTATTTAATTTATTATTTCATGTACACATGCTGAAGCCAATATTTGTGTGGTTATGTGTACGAATGCATAATCATAGAATTCTGCATTCATTCTTTTATTAATTCAAAAAATACTTCTATAAATTGGAAGCATTAAACAAATAAAAAAATGTAGACTCTTACCCAAACTTTAATTGTCAAACAATGTTAAACTATAACGTATGCATACAATTAATAAATCACGTTTCAAGTGGTTAAATAATTAATCCCCATTGTTCCTTTAACAGGGATATTCTATAAGAAATACATTGCAGGTGTTAGGTGGACATCGTGTAATTGCAACAGCTGGAATTTTCAAATTGGCGCTATTATTTTAAATGTTTCTCACGGAATTTCTATTAATCCTGACATAACAAGGAGCTGGAAAGGTGAAATGGCTGCGTTAAGGGAAATATCATATTTCCAAAGATATGTCTGCTCGTATAAATGCGCGTATCATTAAAGCTACAGAGACTCTCGGTTGCAATAAGTGCTTTTTTTTTTTATCACCCGCTGAACACTTTCGCTTACGTGTTTAATCTATTTTAGCAATAAAAAAAAAAAAAAACTCATATACAATCAACCTCTCACGGATACTGGTTATTAATGAACATAATTAGTGGCATTAAATTATTAATGAAAAGATACGCAACAAAATATTAGAGAATAAACTTGTAGGTGGTCCTTTAAATGTCATTTTAATCTGTGCAGCTAACCATAAAACCAGCAGCTGTTCCGCTAAGTGCAGGTGTTTGATACCCAATTCATTAATTGAAAGGGACGTTATGTCATCATACATCAACAGTCAAAGTTGGCGAAAGTGCCACTTGTGTCAAATGATACCATTAATCACCCTCACTCCGTCGTATTACTGATAGATTCTCGACCAGGGCACCATTCAACAAGCTTTTATTTTACTTGGGAAAAAGGAGGATTTTAGTCGCTGTCACATTTATTCCACGGTCAATTTGGATAATGTGAACGAAAACGTACCTTTCTGCCAAACCTAAAAAAAAGGTCTTTTATCGAGAGTAAAAGATCAAGGAGCGTTACCTGTACTGGGATTTATATGTTCGGAATAATTCTGGTGCAAAATGTGAAAGTTGGGGTGGCATAGGGTGAAAGTTGGGGTAGCATAGGGCGAAAGTTGGGGTAGCATAGGGCGAAAGTTGGGGTAGCACAGGGTGTGAAGGTCCTCGTAGCAAAGGGTGAACCAATGTCGCCATTTTCCGGTGCCAGTACCCTTAATGGGATTTCTGGTTCCAGTTATCTCTAGTCCTTGAATTCTTCTTAACTTGAAAGAGATATTATATTTAGCAAATAAATATATTTTTACTTTATATTCTTTGTGTTGGAAAATATCGCTACCATAAGCATTTAATTTTATTCAATACCATCCGTAAATAATGTATTATTATACCTGAGAAGTTATTTTAGACTATGTTACCTAGAGCTCTCCTTTTTCTGGAGGAGTAGCCTTGTGAGGGGTGGGGCTTGCCTCAGAGAAACATTAGTGGGAGGGGAACTGGGTGGGAGAAGTGTCACGTTCTGCCCAGGCTGCGGAGCTGCATATCTGTCCTGCTTTAGTTTCTCTGCTTTGCTTTGATCCATTCCTGGATTTCCTTTTGCTTTGTTCTATTTTCCATTCCTTGCTTCTGCTCCAGCTCTTTGCTTCAGCTCTGCTTCCTTTATTAGGTGCGCCCCACCTGTGTGTTCTGTTTGTCTCAGTCTGCAGTTTGCAGTCTAAGGTATGTCTCAGTGCTATGTGTTTGGTTTCCATGTTTGGTTTGTTTTGTATCTTTGTCAGCAGGGATTAGCGTTAGGACCCACCGTCATTGGAGTACTTTGGCCATATCATGTGACGGAATCTCCAATTGTGATCAATCAGTCTTAGGCTAGTTCCTGTATTCATGTTTGTCTGTCTCTTATGTACCTTTGCCCTTCTTCCTTGTATCATCTGAGGATTCTGGTTCCTCTCTCCTCTCCCCATGTCCCAGTTAAGATTTCCTATCCTTGCTTAAAGGAAGAAGCGTCCGAGGGTTCCGGCTCCTCACTCCTTCCCCTGTGTTCCTTGCCTTCTTCCCTGTCCTTTGTTGTGCCCTGTAACATGTATGTCTTGTCTGGTTATGTTTATTCCTTGTCTTGTGTCCTGTTTATGCTTTGCGCTATTCATGTCATGTTTCTAGCCACTTCTCGTGTATATCTTATATCATGTTTCTTGCCTGGTATCCCTTTCCCTCGCTTGTTATGTGTCTGCTATATTAACCTTGGCTTAGCTTCCATTCTCCCAGCCTGCAGCATCCTGCTCGTGATTCAGTGATATGCTTCATGCCTGCTCCAGGGTGCCTGCAGGATTCGTTTTGTTCTGGACTACATCTGCTGCCATATCAGGGCGCTGGTGTTTGGCTGCACTACCCTAGGTGCTCAACTCCTGGATGAGTGTGGTTACCCTGCAACCAGGCCCTGCCCCAGACTCCACTACTGCATCGTGCCTCCTGCATACTACATCGGGCGCGCTGGGTCCTATCAGTCATCAGCTTGGACCCAGTCCGTGACAAGAAGGGCAATGTGGGTGGGGAGTAGGCAGAATGTGGGTGGGGAGTGGGTGTGGTCAAACGCCACTCCCTCGGTCAGATAAAGAAGAAACTGACCTGGAGGCCTGAGTTCAAGACAACATTGGGGAATTCTCTCTCTCTCAGAACTATCATAAATCACGCCATTCTATTTCACCTATCACATATCACTCCCTCATACATAGCACATATCTACACACACACAGTAGCATATGTATACACACACTAACATACTTACACATACAGTAACATATACACACCAACATACTCACACACACACAGAAACATACCTAGACACACAAGCTAACACACTTATACATACACACGAACATATTAACACAAACTTACCTTCCTTTGCTGCTTTATATGGGAACCAGTAAATGACTTATTCTGCATATAATAATATAGAAATAGTATTTATATAATATACCGTAAGGTACCATATGTGTGATATATAACAATACTTACTAAAATTGATATAAAAAAGATCAAATTCTTTTTAAATATGCACCTTTGTATGCTCAGAGAAATAATGTAAAACTCAGCTATAAAATACAATATCTTAAATGCCATATTTATATCCATCATTGCATGGAATTGTAAAAGAATTATAAATGATACCAGGAAATAATTGTCATATTTCACTGCATAACAGAGTTTTAAATTGATAATTGTAATGTATTAAAGTTTGCAATAATTTCCAGGGCAAATAACTCTTTCAAACGAAAAGTGATTCGTTTTTATCCACCAAAGACATAAATATAAAATATTTAAGGTAAAGCTACTAAGCTATCTATGCTGCTATGGCAACACACCTATAACCCAATCAAACACTATTCTCCTTCCTGGAGAACTATGGGTCAAACCCGGAGAGTTATAAGGTATGACCACGTAGCAACGCTGAAGGGCAAGTGTTTTAAGAACGCAGAATTCATTCAGTTGTAGACTGTACAGCAATAATGTAACACTATGATAATACAAAAATCCGTCGGCGCTTTTAATAAATAAAGCTGCTCAATGTATGTAATGGTAATTTTGCTTATTTTTCCTTCTGTATACATTGATCATGAAAGCTCTCTGGGTACATTACCTACATCATTTTTTTCTGCTTCATTAGTGTATGATTATCTGTATGTAACCAAAACTGAAAGAACACATTTATTTTCTGAATACATTAAGGTTCATGGTTTAATAAACTCAACTCATGCATGAATAAACATTGTGCTATTAAAATAAACTAGCAGGTGGGCGTACGTACATTAATTGGATATACGCCATGACAAGTGTATACAATGTACAGAATTGTAAATTGTATATAAATTTACAAGAAAGAAACATATAATAGACCAATTTTCCTGTTTAGTCTGACCGTTGTTTCGTTTTGTTAAGCCACTGGCACACAGAGGTGAGCTGCCACCAGGCCGGTCAAATTGTTCACAAAAGGCCCAGTCCAGGTTGGCCCCTGTGTGCTAGTGTGGCACCCCCCCAACGTAGCATGGCCGTGTAAAATGAGGTTACATGATCCAAAGGTTAAATGTGAGGCTGCTCACAGCCATAGGGAAAGCTGTAGTTGAAGTAAGGGACGGAGTATGCATGTATAGCTGTATGTACATTAGAGAGTGTCAGCATGTATAGTATCTCACAATTATGAGTACACCCCTCACATTTTTGAAAATATTTTATTATATCTTTTGTGTGACAACACTGAAGAAATGTAAAGTAGTGAGTGTACAGCCTGTATATCTGTATAAGTGTAAATGTGTGGTCCCCCAAGAGGGTTAAGACAGTGCTGGAAAAATAATGGTGGCCACACAAAATATTGACACTTTTTGACCAATATGGACATTTCCACTTAGGGGTGTACTCACTTTTGTTACCAATGTTTAGACATTAATAGCTGTGTGTTAAGTTATTTTGAGGGGACAGCAAATTTACACTGTTATACAGGCTGTACACTCAACTACTTTACATTGTAGCAGAGCAGTCCTTTCTTCGTGAAAAGATATAATAAAATATTTACAAACATGTGAGGGGTGTACTCACTTTTGTGAAATACTGTTTGTATGTGTGTATAAGCATGAATGTGTATGTATAAGTGTATGAGTATGGATGTGTATGTGAGTTTGGATGTGTAAGTGTGTGCAAGCATGAATGTGTACGGGTAAATGTCTCAGCATGGATGTGTAAGTCTGTATGAACATGTATTTGTAAATGTTGGTGCATGAGCATGGATGTGAATGTGTGTGAGCATGGATATGTATGTGTGAGCATGGATGTGTATTTGTTGGTGTGTATGAGCAATGCATGTATGTGCAAATTCTGAGTGTGAGCTTGGGTATGTAAGTATTTGTGTGTAAGCATTTTGTGTAAGCGTGGGTTTGTATGTATGTGTGTGAGCGTGGATGTCTATGTATTTATGTGAACATGAATGTGTGTTTGAGCATGGATGCGTATGTGTAAGTGTATGTGACAATGAATGTGTATGTGTGTGAGTATAAATGTGTATGTATGTGAGCATGAAGGTGTAATTTTTTATGAATGCATATGTGTGATAATGAATGGTACCGGGAAGCTGTTTGGGGACAAAGATGGCACTGTTAAGCTGTTTAACAATGTTGAGGATATTTCCGTATGACTGCGTGTGATTGTGCCTATCATTCATATGTGTTTATGTGTATGAATGGGTGTGCATTATGCCTTTGTTTGTCTATGTATAACAGCTTCTATGACGAATGTACATATATCACCTTATTCATTATGTGTTTAGTTTAGCGTTTAGTCTGTTTAGACATACAGTATGATCACAATACTAAAAGTTTGTTCTAAAAACTAAACATAACTTTTTTTTTTGTTGAAAAATACTATTTTGTGCTAGCATTTGAAAAAGTCTTTTCAGCATGTGACCACTTTATCTTTATTAAAAAGTGAATTCCCAACAGAATAAATTAAAGTTTCAGAAGCTGCTGCTTAATATATATTTTTGGTCTAATGAGCATCATCGGTTGATTAATACTTTATTTAAGCACAGTAAATAAAAGAATCTCTACCCAAAGTAATTCATTTGAATAATATATTTAAGTCATTTTTGCTAAGTAAGTGACTTTAACAAAATTTGACTACATGTCCATGAAGAGCATTCTACAATTTACAAAAAATATGTAAAGGTGCTATTTAACTAAATGCAATTATTACTTTTCAGCCCAGAAACCCCTCATAGTAAAACGAGAGAACATAGCTACTGTTTCAAGAGGAATATCCCTTAATTTCAACAGAAAACCTAATTTTGGACAGAATAACAGATAAGCTGTTTTTGATTCATCTTAAACGGTGGTTTTTGAACATGAAGGACGTGAGAACCACGAGGGATCCACCAGCCGTGCAAAGGACATGGCCATGAATTGAGCTAGTGTTGCAGGAACATTAGCATCTTCCATCTGCTGCGTCCCATGCAACCACAAGGCAGCCGAGGAAATCATTTAATAATTGAAGATAAGTCTGCTGACAAGTCAGCATGAGTGGGGTATGAGTGG
>VKOC01005417.1:0-40842 GCA_009364415.1 Spea multiplicata | reverse complement strand
TAGGGCTTAGCTGACATAGGAGCTTGTGATGTTAAATAAATAAGTTATACATTTAAAAATCCTAAACAGTAACAAACGTACAGCATTTTTTAAAATATGCTTTAATGATTTATTTTTTTCAGATGGTTAAATACTCTCAGGCATTTCACTTCTTTAGAATTCTTAAATCATCATTATTTGCAAATTGCTTAGCTTTACAGTATGTTCATTACTATTTTGGTTTTGGGCATTTAGTAAGGGAATAGAGTGATTCTAATATAAACACATTATTAATTAACCTCATTCACTACCGTTTTTTTTTAGCGAAATACTGTACATTTTTGGCCATTTTAAGATAAGTTTAATAAGGCTTAGTTAAGATTCTCCTTTTCCGTGTTTGACGTACCCACATAATTTATACATCCTTTTTTGTCCGAACAATTAGGGGTTTCATTTGAAATAATAGAAACATGCATACAAATAATAATTTTGAGTGCTAGTATGTCAAGAGTACCCTAAAGGGTTGTATTTTTAATAGCTAGGGCAATAGGATGTAAAGGTTTTTATAATTTTATATTTTATTTGTTGCACTCTCTATATATTTTATTTGTTTGCAATATAGATTCCAGAGGTCCCTAGAGGGATCTCTTTATTATGCTCAATATTGTTTTTTATTACTTATTTATTTATAATTTTAGTATATATTTTTAAAATAACACTTTTTTTATTCATTTTTCTTTCACTTATGGGGAGAGGGTGAAACTTTATTTTTCACTCTTTTCTCTGCCCCCCCCCCTGCACTGATCACACTGCGATCACCAAGCAAATCTGCCTAGGCTTGCATTGGGGATTGCAATGTGTGATTGGCCAGCAGGGGATATCCTGTCCTCTGATGACCTTCAGGTTTACGTTCAGCATATCCGAAAAAGAATACCCAATAGTGTGATTGGCATTCCTTATATGACGGTTTACCCGTGCTTACACCAGCAGCGGTTATAAACGTTCGGTCAGCAGGAAGCCAGCCATGCTGGCTTCTGCTGACAGAGGGGCCTCCAGGTTGTCAAACATCTCCTTGCCACTGCATGAAAGTCAGGATGTATCGGTATGTCCTAAGGGTCTTTATTGGATGCTTTTTTAGGACATACTGATACATGCATAATTTAAGGACAAGATTAATACTTGGGGGAGGGGGGTTATGGTATCCTCCACTCATCCAGTTGGTTCTGAAAATGTCCATCGTGAGTGAACGTCCAGACGTGATAAATGTTATGTTACCTTTGCCACATTCTGACACATATATCATCAGCATAACTATGATGCATACATTTTATGATTTCTAAAAGCTTCATTGGTTGCATTCTCTTGTTCTTTACAAGAAGACCAGTGACATAATAATATTCCAGAACTTACTGCCGGGATGGTACGGTTTGGAGACATACTACATGCATCTTTTGTTGACAGGATCTTTACAGACACCTAGGCAACCTGGTGCTTGTCTGTCAGTGGCCTTAAGAAATCAACTTTCATGAACTAACAATGCACAGATAGCTATGTCAGCCTTAGTTCTGCTGTTCAATTTACTTTGGCGAGAATTGTTTCACTGTTGTTCTTGTGTGACAAATAAGTATTTCATCAAATTAAGTAGGCTTTCTAAATATATTGCTTAGTGGAATCAGTTTCCCTTGGTAACATACTGGAACCACTTTTGAAGATTGTTACACAGGGTTCTTGAAGATAACAAATACATTGGGTCTAATACAGACTTAATTTTGTATCGGCCATTAGATATTGCAGTGTTCATCAATCCTCGAAGGAAGTAATCTTTTGTGAAACTGAGGCTTCTTTACCTTAAGGCATTGGTTTGGCTCAGACTTTCTTAACCATTTCTGGTATTTTAAAACTTGTTTTGTCTCTGTCTTTCTAACATGCTGTAATACAAAGACGGCTCTTTTTTTGGCTCATATTGTTTACTTTAATACACACCACACTCCATTGATTGCACTTTGCTAGAATTATTTGCAGAATTGTTTGTTGAAAGTATTTATAAATCTTTTGTAAACAGTGCAGAAATGTGCTCATTGAACAATGCTATAAACAATGCACATTCGCTGCTCCTCATATATATTTATATTATATATATATATATATATATAATATAATATATAACATATATATATATATATATATATATATATATATTATATATGAGGAGCAGCAAATGTTGCTTAAAATTACGTTATATATAAAAGAAAAAGCCTGAATATAAGACTAACCTATAAGAAAAAAGTTTTATTAGTAAATATTAATTCACATGTAAACCTCATTATAATGGTTTTTATTCCTTTTGTTTGACAACCTGCCCCCCAGTTTGGCACATCTGCCCCACGGGCTTGCTGCTCTGCCCCCCAGATATGCCTTATACACCCATATATATATGCAACTCTGGCTCCCTGACATGCATTTTAACCCCCTATTTGCCACTCCCCCCATATATGCCTTATACTCCTATATGCCACTCTGACTCCCTGATATGCTTTTTAACCCCCTATATTGCACTCTGTCTCCCTGATATGCCTTTTAACCCCCTATATGCTACTGAAAACCATTAAACCCCGACCATGACCTTGAATATAAGAGGAGATGTATTTTTCAGAGCATTTGCTCTGGAAAAAACCTTGTCCTATAATCGAGCAAATACGGTAAATTGCAATTCAGGTATGAATTTTGAATTTATAACTCCTGGTATACCTGACTGTCAAACAACACCCCAATATGTGTTCAGCAACATCTCCCATGTACAGTTATACCGCCCATGCATGGGTTTGTCATTTGGGAAGTGCACATATTTTAACTTGAAACTTTTACATCTGGTCCTACTGCCCCCATGTCCTATTTGGGACATCTTTGAAGCCAGTCAGTTCAATTTACCCCATCAAATTGTATATTTTTAAAAACTGGACACCAAAGGTATTTCAAATGCATTAATTTGACCACCAGCATTTGTCCAAATTTGTGGTGGTGTTTGTGGTGAATTTGCTCTGAAGAAAACCTTGTCTTATATTCAAGCAAAAAAATGTTTGTGTGTGAATGTACACATGTATGCTGAAGGAGATATACCAAGCCATTTTGGACAATGCTATGCTTCCAACTTTGTGGGAACAGTTTGGGGAAGGCCCTTTTTTATTCCAGCATGACTGTGCCTCAGTCCACAAAGCAAGGTCAATAAAGACAAGGTTGGATGAGTTTGGTGTGGGAGAACCTGACTGGCCGGCACAGAGCCCTGACCTCAACCCTATTGAACATTGAGTAAAGACGGTCAAAGACGTGCAGCAGAAGTAGTAGTAGTAGTAGGGCACTGGGCCTGGGAAGCAGACACTGGCAGATGATAGATGATAGGAACATGCAGCCCTGTTTAAAAAAAAGTTTCCCCAAAATAAAGAGAGTCAAAGAGGTGCAGCAGCAGCAACAGTGGGGCACTGGGTCTGGGCAGGCAGACACTGGCAAATTATAGGCATATGCAGCCCCATGGAGCAGGACTGAATTTTCACCACAATATTATAGAATTATTATCATTTTTTGGTCTACAAAAGAAGGTTCCCCCTGAGTAAGCACGGTCAAAGACGTGCAGCAGCAGCAGCATAGTTAAACTTCAATACCGGGGGTCACCCGACTACTACTTTTTTCGCACATGCCTGCCACCAGCTCTGATCAACCCACGAACACTGGAATCACTCCTCACAGATATTTCCAAATATTTATATTAAAAATAAAAAAAAAAAATGTAAAGTCATACCCCCTACTCAGGAATTTCACACAGTCAAATTACAGATTTTGTCACCAACATTTATCATTCAGCTATTAATTGGAGATAATAATAAAAAAGATTTTGTGTTGTCCACAAATTAGAGTTTTGGCGGTTAATGTAAATGGGCAAGTGTCTTAAACTGCTCAGGAACAGATTTTAAATTTTGAAGAACTGAAAGATGGTCACACTGCGCAAGCCCAGTAAAATGGCTATTTTTGTCACCAATATACCAATATACCATAAACGAGCAGCTGTCTTAATCAACTTAAACTCTACTTAACTTATAACTCTATATGACACACAGTAATCACTACAGCTTCTCCAACACACCATACATTTTCTGCACTAAACTAAACTTTTAATTAACTTGCAGTTTGTTTTCGTCACTTTTGTTGAAGATCACCCTTGTTATCGTTGATTTGTACCAAATGTTTTTTGGTTATCGTTTGAGTTTGTACCAAAATTAATTCACAAGTCTAATATTTTCTCTTGGAATGCAATTAGAAGCTCTATTGTCTGAGACCTGTTTTTTTATATTTTCTACTTTTACCATTATTATTTGTTATTGTTAATACTAATAATCACTGTGTTTGATTTGCAGGAGACCAGACTCTAAGGATATGGGATGTGAAATCTCCAGTATGCAAATTGGTGATCCCAGCTCATCAAGCAGAAGTTTTGAGCTGTGACTGGTGCAAATACGACCAGGTAGTGTATGGCTACCACTTAGAAATGTTCTTGTTTTTCAAAGAAAAATAAACTTTGTCCATTAAAATAACATCAAATGCATCAGAAATACATTGTAGACGTTAATGTCGCGAATGACTTTGGTAGCTGGAAACGGCTGATTTTATAGAAAAATATCTTCATAAGGGTACAAGGGGCCCTTTATCAGCTGCCATCATTCCTTTGTTCCAATAGCACATTGTGTTAGCTAATCCAATTTTAATTTTAAAAGGCTAATTGATCATTAGAATACCCTTTTGCAATTATGTTAGCAAAGCTAGGAAATTCTTTGTTTTCCATCGAAACAGCTAAGTGACCCCAAACTTGTGAACAGTAATGTATATTTACTGGTTCTACATAATACGTTAAAATAGTTGAAGGGCAGACATAATAATGGGAATAAATGCGGCTCTGTATCAAAATCAGTTTTTTTAAATTTATTTTTCACAAAAATTATATTATTACCATACTCAGTCTATTTGAAACTGATTTTCTCTTGGCTGAAAACCCCTACCACATACATAGACGCCTAGAGTGAATTTAAGCATCCCAGATTTATTGGTAACTCCCCCACCTTTTAATTTCCCCAGGCCTAGCAGACTCTAGCAATGGCTAAGTTACTCTAAACTGCTCCCAGGTGAGGGTCTTTTATTATGATACATCATTTGCTACATATTTTCTACACATAAGTTGCAAATATATTGCTTATATATACTATATTCTGCCCTTGCACTTGTTAACCATTTCTGTTTATTTACAGTGTTCTCATTTAATTGTCTTTGCATTCCTGTACCCCACATTTGAATCCCTTATGTATAGCTTGCCACCAAGATTGAGATTACACCTGGCGTTGCCTGTAATTAAAATTAATTTACTCACTGTTAAATTAAAGGGTAACTACTCTTTGATAATCTTTCTGCAGCTTTTAACATTGTCAACCACGCTGTTCTACGGACACTTCATAGCCTTGGTCTCTGATTACACTGTCAATGTCTCCTTTTCCAGAAATACATCCTTTCCACCTTCCCTCTTGGAGCACCCCACAGTTCTATGACCCCTTTCTGTTCTCATTTTACACTATTTCCCTTGGCAAACTAATTTCATCCTTTGACTTACAGCACCATCTGTATACCGGTGGCACTCAGATCTGCATTTCCTCTGATCTCTCAGCTTCTTCTTTGATTGTGTCACTAATTGTCCCACCTCTGTTAGCCTTAGTCTTTCCTTTTAAGTCTTCACTGCCTCCAATGCTAAGATTCTTGTTTCAGTCTACCTCAATGCCAATGATACAACCATCATCCCTATCCCGTGCAGTTATTGCTTTGGTGTCATTGACCTGTCATTCGCCCTTTACATTGTCTATTTCCAAAAACTGCTGCTTAAATCTGAAAAAAATATGTGCTTATGTTTTTCTCTTCCTAACCCATAATGCAGTGGAAGCTCTTGCCGGTGTGCTTTTTATTCTCAATTTGATTACATTTTAGCTGGTCTTCCTAATACTCGTCCCCCTTACAATCTATCATGAATGCTGCTTATATTCCTTTCACACCACTCTAGTAACCCCTAACCCCTTGGCTGCATTTACACTTTAGAATTCAATAAAAATACAAAATACAAAGCTCTTTAGCAATTTCCCTTCCTACAATGCTTTCCCGTCCTCTGTTCTTATATTTACCTGTTGTGCTCCTATACAAAATATTTCAGGAGCTGCCCCCTAGCATTTGGGAACCCCAACCCTGGTATATCAGACCCCCCTCCTAGTATGCAGTCCTTAAAAAAGAAATCTGTAGGACTCATTTGTACCTCTGCCTCACTTTCCCTAGCCTCAGTCCTGCTGCCGAGTGCCCCACGGTACTGTCTTACTCTTCAGTCTGTACTATGTGTATTATTCACTTTGCTGATAATATTAAGAAACATAATTTCCATCCTAATTTTGAGGGCTCTCAATTTTTTCAAATTTATTTCACTTTTCCATTCTAGAGTTTGTTTTCATCTGTGTTTTTGGATGTAAAACTCCCGTACAGACCTATAAACTAACCTCCTAATGTTTCTTAATTCTAATTTAATGATTTAAAGCATTTTTGGGACATGCTTGTTAAAGCTTTCAGAATTGCACATATGCCAGCGGAGGTGTCATTGTAACATGAGCAGCTAAATCACATGTGAGATTGTTGTAGTACATTACACAGAGGTCCTCATTGGAGTCAATCAGGACTGCACTTGGAGATTTTGTGAGACCCATGGTAGAAATTGAATTTGTTAAATCTTCATAGCCAATTTTACCCATAATGCTTCTTGCAGCCGAAACGCCATAGACCAAAACACCCCTATGATATGTGAACAACAGCTTAGTATCAAAGCAATAAGCAGAATCCCAAAATTACTTTGATTGGTAATATGTGAAAAAGAATGTATTAAGCAAAAGCAGAAAAAAACAACCAGAATTGATGAGAAGCTAAATAGCAAGTTTTAGTCTGACCTTTACTTTGATGTCTGGGGGGAAATTTAAAGAAATTTAAGAAAACCCTGTGATTTAAATTCAATTTTGTTAACGTGTTAGATTTAAAAAGCAATATTTGCTCTGCTGGTTTATGGCTCCCCTTTAATAAGATTTTGATATTTATTAAGAATAGTAGTGCAAATTCAATACTGCTATACAGCAATGTCTTTTGATTTAAAATACCCAAAGGCTACCTAATATAATAATAATGCTGCCATGTCCCATAGAAATTATAAAATCGAAGTAATTAACATTCAAAATCAAACTGGTGATCCTGTACATAATTCAAAACGCACACATAAATACAGTGTGTGTGTATGCATATACACCTACAAACAGTTGTGTGCAAAAAAGTGCATGATTCAATAGCTGGTAGCAGCAATACCTTGAAGTCTCTAATTTCTTTTTAACAACTGTGTGTGTATGTACCGCAGCTTAGCTTGCTGAAAAGGTTCATGCTGGTTCTGATAGAAAGGTGTCTACAGTGTATCACAGTTTGTTGGGCATATGGCTATGTAGCAGCAGACCAGTCATGGGCCAATGCTGACCCCTGTCCACTACTGAAAGCGCCTCCAATGGGAACGTGAGCATAAGAACTGGACCACAGAGCAAATAAACGAGGGTGGCCTGGTCTGATAAATCATGTTTTCCTTTACTTCACATGGAGAACACATGGCACCAGGATGCTTCCATGGAGGCCCCACTTAACAACTTACTGGACTTAAAGGATCTGCTGCCAGCATCTTGGTGCCAGATACCACAGCACACCTTCAGTGGTCTAGCGGAGTCCATACCTCCACAGCTGCTTTGGCGGCAAAAGGGGACTTACACAATATTAGGCAGGTGGTCATAATGTTACGGCTGACCGTTGTGTGCATATATATGTGAATTCACTTTATTCACAAACCCAATGAGCATCTTCTCAAAGAAGGGCTGGTCCTTTGTATTGCATAGTTCATGTAGGGTGCTTTAATCAAGGTCATCTGAACAATACATTATGCATGTTTCTTCTCAGCCCTTCCAGACACAGGTGTTCAAACTTGCTTAGAAGGATGCCAAGCGCAACCACAGCATGGGGAGTGCTTAAACGGCTTGGCACCAGAACTCCTCTCCTTGCACCAGCTCAATCGACCTTAGCATTGATGTCACGACAAGAGCTGTTTAGATGAAAGCCACCTACAACAGTAGAACTTTAGATGAAAGCCACCTACAAAAAATTTAAAATTTAGACCTCTTGCCCTGCTGGCAATTTCTGCTTTAGGTGTTTATGGCTAATGAGAAAATTATATTGATTAATGTACTTTTCATGAATTCAGCAATATATTTGTTTTCTCCATTAAAAGCGGGATCCAATATGTTATTGTCTCCTGCAGTTACAGGACATGACTATCCATTTCTCAATATCTACGTTCAGCAAAATGCCTTTGGGGAGCCTCCTAAATGAATTGAATGGTTAGATCTATATCCTTATATTCAGTTCAGTGAAAATGAAATCACGTTGACCCCAAACAGATTCTGCATGATACTTTGAATGTTAATTAAAAAAATGAATCTATTTTAAAACAAAATGAAAAATTAATAATTTGTTTGATAGGAATGTGCAGATGATGCATTAAATTATCTTAAAAAGGCTGTCACATAATGAAATTATATAAGCTTTTCATGCTTTATCATTGTCATGATTATATTTTTCTCTGCACACACATCTTTTGCCACATTGGTTGTAGCCTCAGCATTTTACAACAAAGAAACTGGGCTAAAGAAATATATGTATGTATATGTTTTTTATGTTAAAACAAATGCATTCTTAGATGTGTTAATTAACAGTACATATAGCTACTTAAATTTGTTGTTTCCTCAATCTATTAAATTATTGTAAAAATATATGTTTTAGGAACTAAGTTTAGTGACTAATTGTCAGAAAAGCTCAACCTTCTCCCTATCCACTTACTCTGTTGAATTTAAAACCTTTATAGCTAAGTGCTGCTTAGAAGAAATCATTCCTAGTATTGCAGAATACTTACAATACTAATACTAACAATTTCCAAATATAATTGTTTAACCTTTAGAGCGTCAGCTACGCAGCAACTTGTGATTACAGGATAAAGAGGTCAACAAAAAACATAATTTTCCTGTACATCCCATAAGAAATAGAGAAAGTAATGAAACTATATGTTTTTCAAGCACACCACAAATAAATGTATCATAGATATGTAGTGGTACATACATGAAGATTGCACGCTGAACCAATAAAAATAATAGTACACAATATATTGCTGGGTAGAAACATACTATTTCAATGTCTATTTCAATAAGAGGTTCAATTTCAAAATGTTGCTAAAGACACAAAATATAGTTAGTCCACAAGTATGGCACTCTACAGCTTTAGTCGGCTACACCTCCCATTACTGCCATCATCATTCTGGCTAAGGGTGATGGGAGACCTAGTCCACATGGACCTATGCCCATTTTTATTCTGTTTAAATTAAAAAGCACAACTTTTTATTAGACTTTACCAATTCATTAGTTTTTACTTTGGGTAGGGTGGATTATAATGGTGATGGGGCATCTGTCAAGTCACAATACATTATCCCTGGAAGACAGCAGGTAGGATCAAGCCTTTTACCAGTGTGTCAGCCAGCTGACACTCTATTTGTTATATAAACTTTAATGCATATGACAGCTCAGTGATCCCTCTAAATTTTCATGTGGCCCCCTTGCAAAGGCATGGTGGGGTTCTGCAGAATCCCTTCACATTAATTTGACCACTTTCAAGTACTTGGTTTGCAGGAGAAATGTGTAGCCATCTCCAGCTGACTGCGCCGACCCGGTAAGGATGCATGGGACATTAGACTATCCCTTTAACAGGCTCTACAAAATATCAAAAGAATGGAAATAGTTTTATATGTGAAATGTGTGTAACATCAACTTTCTTTAGTAAATGAGTCTTTAGTAATGATACAATTAGCACCGATACTGCATCTTCCATTTCTTTGGAAAACTGCTATTTTCTGAGTCGTCTTGTTTTACCGTAATTAGGTTGTGTAGTTTCCAAGAATTTGTCTGGGATGATTTGGCTCCATTCTTGAATTACATTAATAACATTTGTAATGTTTTATCAACGATAAATGGCTTCATGCTGCTGCATAGTCACTTGCAGCTTTCTCCCATAGTGTCACGTCATATACAACAGGCCTTTGGGATTAGTGTGGAATAATAATAGAGGATTCTTAAAAAGAACCAGCAACTGGGATATTCCGCACAAATAGCTCAGATAGTATGTTCCTACACAGTTGCGGAATTCATTGGTGGGTATAGAGAATTCCAACTGTATTTTTGTGATGTTATGTTTACATCTTTAATAACATGCTTACCGTTAATAACAGAAATACAAAAATGGAAGAAGAAACGGTGAAAATAACCACCGTTGTACGATTGTGTTTATATTTCATGTGCCAGGCTTAACAACACTTCACCTTGCAAAATCTTAAAATAGTGCTGTCACCTCTAAACATGTGAACATGTATATGCTTGTTTTCTAGAACCTTCTTGTTACTGGGGCAGTTGACTGTAGTTTGAGAGGCTGGGACCTGCGCTCGGTACGCCATCCAGTTTTTGACCTCCATGATCACACCTATGCAATAAGACGTGTAAAGGTAAGCATTGTCTGACATTTCCATAGTTTAGTAATTAACGCTAGGCCGATCTGATGCATTGTGTTACAGTGTTCATTTGCTCTGAGATAGAGATAGAGATGTGTGATCCCTTAAAGTTTTTGTGGTGTTGCTTTTGCAAATCATGGGATCATTCTGCAGAATCCTTCCATGTGCATTAGCCCTTGCCCCCCGTTTTCTTTGTGTGCAAGAGATGTGCACATCTCCCTGCATGTAATATACATGTTGGTGGGTGGTCCCACTGACATTGTGGCCATTCTCGCCAATTTAGGGGGTTCCTACTGACAACCCGAGAAAACACCTCCATATAAAGGGGAAATGATTGGGGAGTGGGGCATGTTTCCGTGACCCCGGAGATTTCCCAGGTATGATGATATCTTTACCGCTAGTCAGCTCCAGCAATGCTTGGGCATGCGTTCCCATTTAGGCAGTGGCGTCTCCAGCTTTTATATTTAGGGGGGCACATGGGAGCACAGGGACCAAAGTAGGTGGGGCAATTATAAAATGCTACATATACACCCTATGTGTGTGTGTGTGTGTGTAGATATACATATATATGCATTTTTAACTACATTATATTGAAATCACGGCAGTTTTTTTTCATTCTTTAGTATTTGCCCCTGCTGCCAGTATATATATTAATATTAGCCCCTTCTGCCAATATATACTAATATTAGCCCCTGCTGCCAATATATATGAATATTAGACCCTGCTGCCACTATATACTAATATTAGCCCCTGCTGCCAATATATATTAGGCCCTGCACCTAATATATATTAGAAACATAGACAGTGACGACAAATAAGAACCATTAAGTCTGCCCATCCTCTGAGTACTTTCCTTAGTACCTGGCCTTATCCCATATCTAGCTTGGACTTATGCCTATCCCATGCTTGCTTAAATGTCTTTACTGTATTAACATCTACCACTTCTGCTGGAAGCCTATTCTATGTGTCCACTACCCTTTCTGTAAAGTAATATTTCCTGATGCTACCTTTGCCCCTCTAGCTTATGACTATGTCCTCTTGTTGTGGTAGTATTTCCTCTTTTTAAATAAACTCTCTTCCTTTATCTTGTTGATGTAACCCGGCTGCCAATATATATTAATATTAGACCATTCTGCCAATATATATAGATATTAGCCCCTGCTGCCAGGGGCTTCCCTCTTTCTTCCCTCTTTCTGGCCCTACCGTGACATTGAGAGGGGAGAGCCCTGTAATCATCCCCAGAGTTCCTTTGTCCCCTCATTTACTAAGCCACACCTCTCTTTTACTTACTCTCTGTAGTTCAGATATAGATCAAATAAACAACACGTGCATGTATAGATCAACTGAATAAGACATAAAAACACTGTATTTGCAGGTATACAATAATAACGTATTGGAAACATATTGGAAACATAGCATAGGCAGGTATAGATCAACAGAACACACAAACCCAGCACTGCAGGTATAGATCAACTAGAAATCATATGTAAACTCTGCATTGAAGGAATAGATCAAAATAAGCAACACATGGAAATAAGACATACAAACCCTGTATTTGCAGGTATATATAAATAATGTATGGAAACATAGCATAGCACATATGGATCAACAGAATAACACAAAAACCCAGCTTTGCAGGTATAGATCAATTGGAATTCACATAAAAACTTAGCATTAAAAGTATAGATAAAACCCCCCTAAATTATAGAACCTGACCAGCACCCAAATGAAACACATATGATGTGCCATCTTTGTCCCCAAACAGCCCAGCATGAGTCAACTTTGTCCCTAAACAGCCCAGCGTATTACATATTTGTCCCATAAACACCCTGCCTGTGCAATCTATGGCCCCAAGGCTTAACCACCCTGCTTGTACTATTTTTGATACACATAAACACTTTGACAGTCGCTCACTAATTCACACTTTCATTCACATAATTCATTCACACAATAATTTATTCTCTCGCTCTTTCACACAAATCATTTACACACTCATTGATTCTCTCACTCATTTACACAATTCTTCCACACATTAATTCATACTCTCACTCATTCAGACAATTCATCCACACGTTAATTCATATTCTCACTAATTCACACAAGTCATAATCCATGCTCATTCTCACTCTTTATTTAAATATTCTTACTACCCTCCTTTCTCACATCTACCCCCTCTCCCCTCTTTTCTCACTATCTACCCCCTCTCCCCTCTTTTTCTCACTATCTACCCTCTCCCCATTTGTAGTTCAGAGAAAATCGGCGTTTCAATTGGGGGAGGCACATGGTGGGCATACCCCCCCATGCCAACGCCACTGCATTTAGGTACATAAATGTTGGCCACGGAGTAAAAGGGCAGTAACACGGCTGCAACTTCTAGGTCTAGTAAGATATTTTTGTTTTAAAGAATGCATATTAATTGGGGCTGTCAGTGATGTTAAACTGACCCTTTAATGTGAGGAGGTTTCCTGAAAGCTATCCCATTCATTATGTATGCACTCTTGAAGAAGTAGTTCACTGGTGTCTAAGGCCTGTGAAATAAATGTTTCCCCTTTAAATAAGCTATTTTTTCATTGCTTGTCACTTCACACATAAGGCATACTCACAAGTGTTCCAAGAAGCATAACAAGCTGCTGGTAATATGTTTTGTATCATTAAACATAATATAATTCAGGTGTCACAAAATATAATAACAATAAGGTGTGCATATTAAAAATGTGGACAAGACCATTTGTTTGGGGGGTATTTGGGTATTGGGTGTCACAGTTCAGGATATGTGTATTCCACAGGCATAGATGGATTACTGTAGGGCTGCAACTAATGATTATTTTTATAATAGATTAGCTGGCCGATTATTTTTTCGATGAATCGGATAAAATTTTTTTTTTCGTTTTTTTTAAAAATAATTTAATTAACAAACTGGGTGTTAAAAACCAACATCAGCCTACCAGCTGCCAGAGAGGAGGATCCAGGTCACCTGCAGCGCTGCAGGGGATCCTCTTCTCTGGCAGTGCTGCGGGGGATCTGGATCTTAGTCTTAAGACGAATGGTATTTTTTCACAACGTATGTGTTTGAGTGTCTGGACATGGTAGCGTGTGTGTGCATGTGTGTTAGCGCTCAGTGTGTGTTAGTGCTGAGTGTCTGTGTGCCTGTGTATTAACGTGCATTTCTGTGTGTGTTAGTGAGGTCTGAGGTAAGGCTCTAGATCCACCGCTGCTACTTGCAAATAAAATGAATTGATTTGATAATGAATATATATAAGAACCGGACAATAGTTTAAGTATCTTGACTAGAAACAAGTTGTCAAAAACTACAGTGTGTTTAATAATGCAGTTCTAAATGGGACAAAAATCAGTGATTTGCAAACTCTATTTTGCTTTAAGCTGCCGCTCTAGTGCATGAATAAATCCATATTAGTAAACAGACGTAAATGTGCCCTTTGTCATGGACTCTGTGCATCTTAGCCCTGAATCCATAGGATGCTTTGAGCAAAACAGCTGTCACCATGTAACTTTTAGCTATAATTGGTTTATGTTGTGTGCAGTTCCCACGGCGTGCGGGTGTTGGCAAAAAGACATAACTGATTTTCAATTTTTTGTGTTTGTGTTATGATTGTTTGACTTTAGTTGTTGTTGTAATTGAAGAATTAATGGCTTCCAGTAAATGGGATTATTATGTTAATGTTTTTTTTTTGGTATAAACTGCAAAAGAGTTAAGATATATGACCTTGCCATGTTCAGTATTCACTACAAAGAGGCTGGAAAATCTCTCTAGAAAAAGGGACTGAAACCTAGGCAGCCTAATCTCCAGTGCATTGGTAAAGAAATGAAATGTAAGAAATGCAGGGTGTACCTTTCTGACCATTTTTTTCAGGGCATAAATGTATGTCGTAATGGCCAACAGGTCAAAATATCACTGAAATGTGACAGCTTTAGAAGGAGAATTGGAATTTATGCTCTTTTGAAACCAAATGGTACTCACATAAAATATTGGGTAGATTTTTTTTTATATTTAATCACTTTGTATTTTGTCAGTTGCTAATAATAAACTATTAACATATATTTTTGAAAGCATTTTTAGTTTACAGCATTTTTCACACCTGCCTAAAACTTTTGCACAGTAATGTATATAAACTTTCACTTATTATGAGAAAAGTAAAAAAATGTTTTCACAGTTTCACCTATAACAACTACATAGCCAGTACAAAAATAAAAAAATAAATGTATCTAGGTATTTGCCCTCAAATACCTGGTGTTATCTGCTATTTTTGTTGCGAAATGGCTGAACATGAATAATATGCATTACTGTTTCCAAACTTTTTTTAAAGTGCTTTTAGTTGGGCCTCAATAGTGATTAGAAAAGCTAAAAGTGCAGAACAAAAGTATATATTTTTTTGAAAGTTTACAACACAAAGTATTTTATTGCCTGTTCCCGTCACATATATGGTCAGTCCCATCCACCCACTCCTGCCACATATGTGGTCAATCCCGCCTACCCCCTTACCTGAACTGCAGATTTCTCGCACAGTCCCGCAAGGCTGCCTTAGCGTTGCTCGGACACAAAGTCCCTTTTCTTGTTCCGCCCAGGAGCCCATCGGAGTCACGGGAAGTGACGTAAAATCACGTGACTCTGCTGGGATCCTGGGCGGAATAAAAGAAGAGATGCTATGAGGGTGTAAGGCGAAGTCAGCCTTGCGGGATTTCCGGGACCCGCAGATACATTGTCTGAACACCCTCTCCCGTCTGCAACTCCCAAAAAAACGCCCATGACTCCCAAAAAAAGCCCACTCCCGCAAGTTTTTTGGCAGGACCTGCATCCCAGTGCAATCCTCTACCCCCAAGTACAGTAATACGCCACATGCATGGGTATGCCATGCTTATTGGATGTTGCAGGGTGAAAATTGGCACGTGTACTGGGAATCATCTTGCTGGGTTCATGTCTCATGTGTGGCACAGCAGAGGTCCCTTTTTTCAATTTTACCTCTTAAAACTATATATTTGCAAACACCAGACAACATATGGTATGTGATTTAGGTGAAATCGGCATGTTCCATGCAGGCGATTCCACACAAGCTTTTTTTTACATCCACTTTGTTTCACCATGTTTTTAGATATGTGAAAAAAGTTCCTAATTTATTTTCAGAAATATACCACTTTCATGGGTGGAAATATACCATATCATGTCTCCCAGACATTGTGGGATCAAAATTGTAACATGCACATTTCAGTTGTCAAATTTGACATTTTTGATATCACTCTACTGGGTTCATGTCTCATTTGAGGCACAGTAGAGGTCCCATATTTAACCCCATAAAACTGTGTGTTTCATAAAAGCATCCCGCTTGATGATTTCAAAGATACTGGATATGTGTGGTATGTCAGCATTAGTCGACAAGTCATGAGAGAACAAAACAATTTTACTTATTTACAGTTGAATAAGGAAGGTACCCTGGTGTTAGTAGAAGCAACATGCATTGAAAATACAAATTTGTAAATTTTTTTGATTAAAACAGGTTTGCCACCCATCTTTTTCCTTCTGAATATGTACTTTTTAATGTTTTTCAGTTTTCACCATTTCAATCAAGCGTTCTGGCGTCGTGCTCCTACGATTTTACTGTAAGGTATGGTTTCCTGATTTGTTCAGTAATATTGTGTGCCAATTGCTCCTTAACCATTCTACGTAAAAGACTACTAATTTATCTTCAGATTGGTTATGTAAGGAAAGAAAGGGATTTATTTTTGCACCCCTTGTTAATATTTTTCCTGTTCCTCGCTCATTTATGTGTTCAATGAATTAGATGCTGAAGGTTAACCAAACATCTCGTTTTAAAGAAATCTGCTCTGACAGGTGCTACAGTAAACATTTTCCCACAGTCTCAATGAATAACATGTTAGATCAACAATGAGTACATTTTCTCTCTCCACCTGTTGCTTCGCTACGGTTCGCATAATCCTTCCCTTGCTGAGGGGTGGTGGGATTTGTAGCCCAATGTTAACTAGGGTACTTAACATACTATACATACATTATGTTTGTTGTATATAGATAAAAATAATGTAAGTAGTTTTTACCAAAGCATGATAGTGATTTTTTATATAATCAATGATCCCATTTTTTTTTAAAGAATATTTTACTGATTGTATTGTCTTTGTCTAACATATTACATTGTCTAACATATTAGTATATTAGTCCTCATTCTTTTAATTAAGATTTATTTAAGGCTAATGTTTCCAATTACTTTTTTTGTATTGTTTGACTATACCATTTAAGTGAGTAAAGAGAAGGCTTTTAATGGAATAGAAAATGAATGTGTAAAGAGATCAATGCTTTATAATAATGTACAGTGTGATGTTTCCCAAGGGAAGGCATAGTCGGCTGGCAAAATGTATTAATATATTGGCCCTAAGTAGATTTGGCAGACAACACCTTTACTACTCATTATCCAATCCCTTTTATGTTAAAGAAGAATCCCCAATAATTTTTCTGTATCGTGTTAAAAATTTGTTTTAATAAATATTTTTTAGACAGATATGTAATTGTTGTATACTGTATATGTGTTCACTCTCTGAAAGACTGACTGCTTATCATACTGCCTTGTAGTAAATAAAAGTAATGTTAGAAAAAGAAATCTATTTTTCCATGAGAGCCTCCCTTTAAGTAACCAATATTTTAGTTAATCTGTTTGTTTTCTTTGGAACTGTGAATGTGTTATATTACAAAAAACTTTTGTAATATTAATTAACTTTGTAGATGTTTACACACATTTTATCGTACAGGATCATTTCAGGATGGAATACCCCTACCATTGCATGCTGTAGTAGTATTATTTACCCTGAGAATAACACAATTACTGCAATTATAGATTTCCCAAAGCTATACGCCAATTTTAGCCTGGCTGTTACTCATTTGCAATAATGTGTTTCTGTCCTTTCATGATCTTTTGTGATCCTGAATATGAATTTGAAAGTGCCAGAAATGTATGTCACCTTCTTAAACGATCATGTTATTTATGTGCACTTAACCTTTTGGGACAGTTTTTGCTACTTCTGCTTAGGAAATAAAAACACTTCTGTGCTGATATGTGGCATCTTGAAGAGC
Organism: Spea multiplicata; assembly: GCA_009364415.1. Classification (NCBI taxonomy): domain Eukaryota; kingdom Metazoa; phylum Chordata; class Amphibia; order Anura; family Pelobatidae; genus Spea; species Spea multiplicata. Next base: position 23,077 of record VKOC01005417.1, on the reverse strand, counting down.
TGCTGATTCTAAACCCTGAGCTAGGCTAATTTTTGACTGAAAACATAAAACAATAGGGAGGTGTCGTGTAATGGCAAAATGCCATATGGATTCTGACAATGCAACTGCACTGTTTCTTTCTGGTGATTTTTGTCTTTAACAAAACCCTCTGTATGCGTGAGCAAAAAAATGTTCTCATTGGTTTCAAAGAGAGAGCCTTACTGCCACTGATAAGCCACTTAAAGCAGTCAATTAGTGGCACAAAATTGTAGGGGGTGTTGCACTATAACTCAAGTGCTTTCATTTTTTAATTGGTTTAATGAATGCATATTAAAATACTAGCAAGCAGCTTCAATTTGCATTCTTTGTTGGTGAGGCTGCATTGGACATTAGACTGTCTCTTTTTAACCTCTTTGAGACCATATCGATGTACTGGTACATCCACTCGAAAATGCAGTGTGTGCACCACATCTGGCTCATTCTCGCTTCAGCGGACAGCATCGGAGGCAGTATCGTGAGAACCAGTCAGCGGCCAGTACAAGTTCTTTTCTGAAATCTCCCCCCCTTATGTGATGTTGATGCAAGTGAGCCAAGTGATATATTTTTATTTGTTTTTCCTATTTCTTCTTTTGAGCTGTTTACAGCTTAAACATCTATGCTGACCAAGGGAGTAAATGTCAAACCTGGCACCCCACTGGCCTCTACGAAATTAGGACATTTTGTGCCTTGACCCTAATGATAGATATTTTTTTTTTTTAAAAACTACATACACTACTATTAGTGCAGAGACTGAATGTTTAAATTGATGAGTCCATTGCTCTTTTCAAGGGCAGATTTAATTTTAGGCAGTATATCCTGTCAAATGCTCAAGGTATGGCATAAAGTTATACAAGCCTTGCAAAAGGAAAGACGTACTGGATATACTGTGGCCTTCAGGATATATCAGGGGAAGGACAGTCAACTAGATCCTTCTGGATGCTCAGTGGGAAAATAGTGTGGGATCCGGTTTTGCAGAAAGGTTTCTACATCTGGGTGGATGACTATTAGACATGTGCAAATGGACAAAAAACGATTTGGGCAAATTGTTGGTTTCTTTTTGGCCCATTAGTTTTCGGGCAATAAACTTCATTCCCTGCCCATTTGGAAATTACATTTTTAATTTTGGAAGTAAATTTGTTGCGCAGTGCCCACAATCACTCTCATTCTTTCTTACTCTCTCATTCTCAATTACTCTCTCACATGCTCTCTTATTGTTTCCCTACCTTCTGTGCCGATCACTTCCGCATTTTCTTCTGCATTTTCTTCTGCATCTTCTATAAGATAGAAAAGAGAAGAGAATGGGGGAAATCAAGAAAACGATCGGCAGAGAAAGTAGGGAATCATTCAGAAAGCCTGAGAGTGAATGAGAATTCAAGTGATCAAAAGTGTGAGTGAATTTGGACCCACAAATTACAGATGAAAGTATTGGTCTTTTTGCTTTGGAAAAATCACATAATTTACCATTTTAATGGGTTCACCAAGAGAGCTGTAGACACACCCAGAGATCACCCTAATGTATCCACCTGTTGTCCCCGAAATCACTTCCAACACCAGTCAGCATGCACACCTTGGAACCCTTCTATGTGTACCCAATAAATTGACACAACTACCTGAGTACAGCAAGAATGAACATTTTAATCTTGTAAAACATAGCCTCATATATCCACAGAATTGCATTAACATAGATAAACAGCTACATGTATACAACCCAACCTTTAATTCACCTGGCAGTAATCCTATTAATGGGGTTAGTTAAACGATGGAGTTCCTACCTGTTCTATTTTTGTTTGGCAGCCAGGCTGGAGCCATCTCTATGGAACTTGGGGGTCCTGTATGACAGGTCATTCTGTCACAACCATCATTTGGTAAATTTGCAATCCCTACGAATCCGAATGCATAAGTCTAATAATTATTATAGTAGTCCAGTTACTTTATTTTTTATTTCTTTTTGACACAAGTGCCTGTGCTCTGGTCCTCCTTTGTGCTAGACAGTCTGTGGAGAAACCAGGAGACCGAGTGACTCATCCTGATAGGTTAACTAGAACAAGAGAGGCCTATCAGTTTTCTCAGTAGGCGAGCTGTAAAGACAAAGCTGTTCTTTAAAGATGTCCAGCAGTCTATGTCAGGAGCATTGAAAAATCTTGGAAAAGTTCCCAATGAGAGATCACATCTTGAAGAATATGTGAGTGGTCAATATGGAGAACCAAGATGAAGTGAATCCAGAGCAGATTTTGACATAGAGATTTCCAAATGTGATCAAGGCAAATACCAGAGAACAGTTCCACTTAGAAGTCTTGGATCATGTATCAACTAACCTTGAGGGATTGGTGCCAAACTACAAAAGTTTGCCAGTTGATGAATTCTAGGGGAAGCTGCCCTGTGAGTACAGGGAAGTTGCTATGCAAAGAGTTCTGCCATTTGATGACACTGCTTTTGGTGCTGCCTAATTCTAATTTATTGACACAGAGTGCTACAAGGTTGATATTTCCAGCAAAATGCTCAAATCCGCCAAACAAGCTGCAGCACAAAATAAGTAGAACAGCTATTTACATTAGCAACTGTGCAATATGTAGTTAAATAATAGCTATGTTCTGTCATGTCCTTGTTCATACATGTTTGGCGGCTGGGGGCTTGCAGTGGCCGGTGAAGCCACCTCCCTGAAATGACCTTTTGCAGGTTGGGATGTCTGATAAAAGTACTGTGTGAGTGCACTTTAATATGCATTCTTCTGAAAATAGGGTGCGGGAAAGGGGTAAGTGCATATGGGGGTCCTTTAGTATCTCCCTTTGCATTTGCAAGGGAGATACCATGGACAATTAAAGAGACCACAGAGCCTATGCATTAAAGTTTATGTGGTGGCTGTAGTGTCTCTTTAAAGTAATCAACTAGGAAGATACCAACGTTTACATAAGAATACTATATTATGAACAAATGATTAACGAGTAGTTTATAGTTTCCTCTAGACTGCTTCCATATGCCGCAGAAAAAAGTGGGTATTAATGTGGCATTGACGTATTAAGTACAATTGCCAGTTTAAATCTGTGTGAGTGACAGCTGTTGTCTGTCGAGTGTGTCATAATCTTTCAGGACATTGTTGGCATTCGGTGCTAAATAAAATAATTAGTCTAAGTGCCTCAATCATTCAGTTGAAAAATGTCAGCGATTCTTACTAATTGCCACAGTGCACAAATAACATTTGTCATTTAGTGATTTTTTCCCGAACGAAAGGATACCTCCATTAAAAAAATTGGTCTGTTCAGCATTGAATTTTGTACAATGTATTGAAGCCTCCTCTAGTATTGATTGTTCAATGTAGTTTAATAGAAGGCCTGGCTCTGGCAGCTCCACATTATCAATCAAACAAAACCTGCAGCTAATTTACAGTTTATGTCTTCTTTGGATTTACAGTTTGCTTCGCTGATCCATAAAAATAGACATTACTGCCCCTTTAAGTTGTGTAAGAGGGCTATAAAGGTCTAAAATACAAGACCAGGTTATCAATAAACCCTGTTCTAAGCCTAGTAGGTAGTTCTGTTCCAAAAAGCTGTTGGGATTAACTGGTATTTTGTGCTGTGTTTGGTTTTTGCCAAACTTGGTGCTGTGCATTATGGCCAAATATCTCCACATTGGCCTTGTCTGTCCAAAACTGTTTTGGACTGTACCAGAACTCCTGTGGTTGGTTCAGATGCAACTTTGCAAACCTAAACTATGCTGCCATGCTCTTTTTAGATAGAAGAGGCTTTCTCCTGGTAACTCTTCCACATGAACAAAATGTGTTCAGTCTTTTTTCTAAATGTACTGTAATATACTTTAACATGTTGAGGCTTGTAGGGTCTGAGATGTAACCCTTGGGGTAAATTTGCTGGGACTTCCACTCCTGGGAAGCTTGGCAACTGTCTTGAATGTTTTCCACTTTTTAATGATCTGCAAAATAGTGGGCTTTAAATTGTTTAGAAATGGCCTAATAACCCTTTCCAGATTGACAGGCAGCAACAATTGCTGATGTCTTTCCTCTTGGCATTGTGTTATCACACACCTGAATGTTTTAATACCAGCAAACTGCTAAAACGCTGGCTTTTTTAGAGGTGGCCACACTTGCTGATAATCAATTAATCAAAGGCTTTTGATTTGCAGCACCTGTCTGCTACTTAGCATCTTAATTCCTATGAAAGCACTAAGGATGTACTTAGTTTTTCATACATGGCTTCTCCATTTTGGTTTTATTTTTGTTGAATAACATATGACACAGTGTAATATGGCATGTGTTATTGTTCATCTGAGGTTGTATTTACCTATTTTCAAGACCTACTAAGGAACAGATGATTGTTATTATATCCTGATATGGAAAACCATATGATTTAAAGAGTGTTTCTTTTTCACACAACTGTGCATACATTTAAACAAACTCAGATTAGGGAATCCACAATTGTAACTTAACCCAGTCAAAAAAGAATGGGAATGTGTTATATTTAAGGTTCTGGGAACAGAAGAGAGAAGGTATGTGTCCCATAGTAGCAACCTCATATGAACTTTTTTTAGTCCCTGCTGCCGCAAAAGAATGAAATGGTGAAGAGCTAAAGGCAAAACTAGATTCATTTATATAATGGCAGCTAGTTGCATAGTGCCTTTAAGACAAGTGATTTAGTCTGTTCCTTTGTATTGATTCACCAAGCTTCAAGCAGTGTGTGTTTTCCCCATTTCCTTTCCCTCCTACTCTATCTCTGCTTCCTACTTTTAAATCTCATTGTTATTCGTAGCGCTGGTGAACTGGAAATATCTATCACTTTGCTAATTGCCCCTTTCAGGTAGCAAAAGCCAGAAACCCAATTGTGCTCTGTTTAATTGCAGCAGGATCCATGACTTAACCTCTGCCAATGCTTAGTCAGCCTACTGTCTACCGTAAATTGTTTAATTTTCATTTATATCTAAAACCAGTTTCTAAAACGATACAGCACAGTGCAAGAGGACACATTATTTATGTGATCCAGCTTAATTTCCTTTCCTGGTTTGGTGCCAACTAAAAAAAAAAATTCTAAGCACAGTTTGAGTTGGATAAAAAACATGTAAAGGGACGAATTTGTAGAAATGATCCCAGTTGGACATTTATAATACACAAGTGTCAATATATCAGCAGAGTATGTGGGGGGGTCTAGTTTTTTTATTGCAGCCCTGCAAATCAGCACTGCAGAAAAAAACAGAATGTGAAGTCTTCAATGGAATTAACTAGCCAGAGGGTAAGTGTAATGAAACAGAAAGCATTTGCCCAATGGCTGATACTTTTAGGTGGGAATAGTGCTGCCAAACATTGGATACAAACTATATAATTATTACCCAACAGTCCCATGAAACCAAAGGGAATTGTCCCCTGTAGAGCATAATGAAATCAGGCCTTACAATTAAATTGGGTTTCACAGACTCTGAAGAACCCAACCACCAAGTGTCTACCTTTGTGATGAGATCTGCTTATTGAAATAGAGTAAATAACACAAAACCTTTACTTTTCCTCTCACTGATTTCAGGGCCTAGAATATTTTGTCCTTTGAAGTGCTCTATAAATTCAGGAGAGTGTTTTATCTCTGCTTAAGTAAAAATTAAGTAGTTCAATTTATTCCTTCAATAAGTGCCAGGAAACAGATGACCGAACACACACACACACCAGGACAGGCTTTGCATCCAAGCACACACATACCAGGACAGGCTCTGCAACACTGACACACAAGCACACACACACCAGGACAGGCTCTGCCAGGCCGACACCCAAGAGCACACACACACTAGGACAGGCCCTACCACGACAACACCCAAGCTCACACATACCCGCACAGGCTCTGTCACACCGACACCCCCACACCCATGTGTATTGCCCTCAGCCAGCCCCACATTGTATATTTATCCCAATCCCTTTTAGTATTGATTTTTGTGATGCCCCCACTGGCACCCTCAGGCAATTAATACCCCCACACCCCTTTACTATGATGTCAGCCATGACACCCAGATTGCATCCACAGGACCTGCCTACTACCGAGATTGGAATCATAGGACTTGCCATCTTTGCCCCCCAAAAAGCCTCCCTGTGGCATCCTAGCCTCAAACAGCCTCCCTGTGTCATGCTTCTCCCCCACTTACACATCAGTGCTATCACAAACATTCATTTCCTCATCCACAAACATTCATTCCCTGATTCACAGATACATTTTTGTTTCTCCATATGAACTTAGAGAATGCATAGAGTTTTTGTTTACATAGAGTAAGGCGTCATCAGCAAAGACAGTGACCTTGACAACCCTGGAACCCATCTGAAACTCTTCAAAAGCTTCCCCATTGCACAATGCTGTAATCAAGGGGTCCAAGCTACAGGTTAAATTATACATTTAAGGATCAGGTATGAAGGGTGACATACAAAGATGGCATGCAAAGACCTTTATCTTAAGTATGTCTTATATACTAAAAAGTTAGTGTAGCTAAAAATAAAAAAAAAAGAAATGAAAAATGTTCTGTAATAAATTATATTTATTATTTTATATATATTTCTGCTAACTATATGTATAATTCAGTGAAATTCTTTTGGATTTGGAAATACATCAAAAGTACTTAAGAAGTACTTTAAAAGCGGATGCCTTGTGTTGACCCATAAATGCAGAGGATTCCTCAGAGGAGAAGAGAAGCCTGCCAATTGGTCTTGGACAAGTTCTCTTTTAGTGTAAAAATGAGGCAACCAATGTCCCTGCTCACTAACCCGGTAAGCAAGTTAGTGAGCAGGAACATTGGTTGCCTCTTTTTTTTTTAATAAAAATAATATAACATGTAAGTAAGGATTTTGGCCCTTATTTAGTATGGCTTTTTTATACTACAAAGCCAAAGCAATTTTCATGTCTTTACTATGTCTCTGGTCAACTGTAATTTCAGTCTTTCTCAATTAACGCACCTACACAAATGATATATTGTAAGACATTATTTTGTATGGATACTCTGGTGGGACTCTGACTTAAATAGTGGTCATATATCTCAAAACAACCTCATAAAACTATATTGTTTAATTTTATCTTTTAGAATTTCTTCATGGTAAATGATAGTATATACTGTATATAGCATTATATAGATGGTTAAGAAAAACCCTTCTTGCGGAAAAAATAAAGCTTGAATTGGGGCTCAAAATATTGAAGAGGAAAGATACTGTTAAAAACACTCATGATGTGTAAAAAGCCTGCAACCTATTATGTTTCTACTTTGCTTTTGTTATCAACCACATATTCTTCTGGTTTCACCCAGAGACTTGTATGTTTGATCACTCCTACTCCTTGTGTAGGTCAAAATGACTCCTGGCTATATTCACTCCCTGCCAAAATGACTTCCGGCTATATTCACTCCCTGCCAAAATTACTCTTGGCTATATTCACTCCCAGCCCTTTTTTTACTATTTACAGCTAGTCCAAGCCTGTAACCAGTTTGCCTTTTTCCTTACTACCTGTGGTACGAAGTGGGAGAACTAGAGTTCCAGGGACAACCTGTTAATTATTTGTTGGCACAAATGTTGCTTTTGATTTATTTTTTACAAAGAATCAGATAATCATATAGAGGTTTATTCACTAAAGAAGAAGTTGTTTTAGATTCCTTCGTTTAAATCTTTCTCAAGTGACATCCTGTGCAGACTGAAATATTGCAAGTGTCTTTTCTCTTTTTTGTCTTCAGTTGATGCATTCAGAACAAAATTCCTATACTGGCGGCACCCCAGCTAAATAGCTTATTATAATTTATTATTGTCTGTGAGAATGGTAGCCATTAGCTTACTTCAAATGAATGTATGTATGCGAAATGAAGGATGGGAATACAGAATGAAGATTGTGTAAAGTCCTGCAAACCAGTGATAAAGGGCTATATAACAGAGATTACACACACACCGTTGTACACACCATTTTCTACATGGAATAAGCTCTGGAGGATTTGTGTCGCAGAGTTCTGTATACAGTAGAGGGTTGTTATCTATGTTTTACCAACCATAACTGCTCCCAACTTGCTAAGTCTTGTTAAGCAGAAAATACTCAGTGTCAGTTAACGTGTGCTAAACTTATAATTGGAATTGGAATTCATGCAAAGTATAAATTCTTCTAACTTTGTATAATGGCCGTTTGCTGAGATGGTCAAGTATATATTATTAAACCTGCACAGTGTTAATCATTGAATATTCATTTTTGCAAAACTAATATTATTAATGTATGTGTACTGCAAAAGAAGCACTATTGAAAGACTGCCCTAAAAATTAACGAATTCCACGTTACCACCACTTAACATTGATGTTAAGTATTTAAGTAACTCATTATTTTTTTAGAAGAATAAACCTTACTACATAATGTGACATTTTCTGGACAGATTTTCTTAGTTTAAACCATTACCAATTTTTATTATGTCTTTTTAAATGCATGTGTGAGTGCTTTAACCCCTTTCTGGCCTAGGATATATGGGATATGTCACAAAAAACGGTCATATAGGACCAAGGACATGTCCATGGACTATCTTTGCAACACCAGATTGTCAGCCTGGTCTCCCCTCTGGCAGATGGGGCAAAACTTGAGTTGTCAGAGTTGTCTAAATGTCGTTACATTCAATCCCTGTGATGGTGGGATGGATTTGCTGGGTCTGTAGTCCCTGTATGTATGCTGCTGCCCAATGACAGAACTGTCACAGAGCTGCACGCAGCAACCAGAGGGCTCCCTGTAGGATTACCCTAACTGCTGTAGAAGAAACCCCCAATGAAGAACCCTCTGCTGCATATGGGAACCCCCTGATTGCAGAGCAAACCTAACATGTAATGTCACCAGAGACGTGTGCTAACAGAGATCTCTGTGGTCATAAAAGACCTCAAAGAGTAAAAACCAGAAAAAAAGAAAAAAATTTGAAAGAGATGAATATGGCCTCCTAAAACGTGTCAAAATGCCTCTAGTAAAGTACCCTGGGGTGTCTTTCTTTTCAACATCTGCTTCTAATGCATAATTCACATCTATGACCACTTTTGTAGTCCCACGATGCCAAGTTGGAAAAATGTGCACCCTGTAATATAATGCACTATAATGTACTATAATGCACTGTAATGGCCAAAATAGAGAACAAACCTAGGCATACAGTCGTGGCCAGAAGTTTTGAGAATGACACAAAATATTTGCTCGATTATATAACAAGGTTTATTCTCTGACTATAGAGGTCTGACTTCAAGACTAAGATCCTCCTCTCTGGCAGCCAGTGGAGGTGTAAGGATCGTCTTACCAGAAAGAATCCGGGATGCAGGAAAGGAACACGCTTGCTCAGTACAGGACACGCACAAGGGGCCTGAGGTGGATAACAGGGCACTTGGTGGTGATACTGTAAGCACGGGTGATCAGGACAGCGTCATTAAGCAGACCAGGGTCAGGATACCGGAGGTACACAGAGTCGTTAGGGAAGCCAGGGTCAGGATACCGGAAAAACACAGGAGCCGAATGGATAGCCGAGGTCAGGATGCCAGAGATACACAATAACCGTTTAGCGGACCGGGGTCAGGATGCCAGAGATACACAAGTCGTAAGAATAGCCAGGGTCAGGATTCCAGAAGTACACGAATAGCCGTTGAGCAGACCAGGGTCAGGATACTAGCAATAGGAACAGGATACAGGAAAAATACAAGGGGCTCAATGGGTACGGAAGCACCAGTACAACTGAGCACTGGTGGATAGGTTAGAGAAGTTTAAATAGCCCGGGGAGGCGTTCCCCGGCGTCCGTGACGTAACCGCGCCCACCGTCGCCATAGCGACGCAACGGAATCCAGGCGGCGGTCAGCCGCATAAATATTCATGAAGCGGCCGCGCGTGTGAGCGGCTGCTTCATGTAGCAGGGACCGGTGCCGGCGTTTCTGCCGGGAGGACGGAGAGGAACTTCCCCGCGTCTGCCAGGTAAGTGCCTTACAGGATCCCCCCGCAAGACGCGACCTCTGGAGGCGTGGAGAACCCGGCTTGAGAGGATGCAGCTTGTGGAACCTGCGAACACAGACGGGGGCATGCACCTGATCTGCCGGTTCCCAGGTTCTTTCTTCTGGGCTATACCCCTTCCAGTGTATCAGGTATTCCAAGTGTCCATGACGGATCCTGGAGTCAACAATCTTTTGTACCACATACTCTTCCACCCCATCGATGACAACAGGAGCAGGCGGAGGAGGTACACGACCAGGAAAAGGGTTAGCTACCCACGGCTTGACTAGAGATACGTGGAACACGGGATGGATCCGACATGTAGCGGGCAGTTTCAACTGCACTGTTACTGGATTGATGATCCTGGTGATAACATAAGGACCGATAAACTTGGGTCCTAATTTTTTCGATGGCACCTGCAGGCGCAGGTTACTTGTGGACAACCAGACTTTGTCACCGCAACGGTAGGTTGGCGGGCTGGATCTATGACGATCTGCATATAATTTGTATGTTTTACGAGCCTTGATCAGGTTCTCTTTCAGGGTTCGAAATTGTCTGGCGAGAGCGGTGACTCGGTCCGTAATTCCAGGAACCGTAGGTCCGGTGGGTAGGCCCGGAATCATGGTAGGGTGGTATCCGTAGTTTGCAAAAAATGGTGACATTTGTATGGAACGTTGTTTTTGGTTGTTGTAGGTAAATTCCGCAGAGGGGAGGAACTGGAGCCAATCATTCTGGAGGTGAGTGGTATAACACCTCAAATATTGTTCCAATATTTGGTTTAAACGTTCTGTTTGACCGTTGGTTTGAGGATGAAAGGCCGTGGACAGCGTGGGACGAATGTGCAGATTACGACAGAAGATCTTCCAGAAGCGTGATGTGAATTGTACCCCCCGGTCAGAAGTGATGGTCTGTGGTAGTCCATGGAGCCGAAAAACTGTATCCAAGAACAAGGTGGCCGTGGTCGCTGCTGAGGGAATCCCAATGGTGGGAATAAAATGTGCCATCTTAGTAAATCTGTCTACCACCACCATTATTGTGTCGTGTTTCTTTGAGGGTGGTAGATCAACAATAAAGTCCATAGAAATTTTTGACCAGGGGACCTACGGGATAGGTAACGGGCGGAGGAGGCCTACCGGTTTCTTGCGTGTGGTCTTGGTTCGGGCATAGGTGGTACATGAGCGGACAAACGAGGTAACGTCCCGATCCAGTGAAGGCCACCAAAAAATGACGTCGGACGAGATCTAGGGTCTTCTTAATGCCTCCATGTCCAGAAAGGAGGGAGTCATGACAGGTTTGTAGTACCCTTAGACGGGCTGGTCGTGGTACAAATATCATGTTACGGTAATAGAGAAGGTTCCTGGTACGACGGATAGGAGGATGTGTTCTTGGTATTGGCACACCACGGGATGAAGTACGGATGTAGTCCATAAGGGGTGGTTGGAGAGTGAGAAACAAATTGGATGGAAGAATGGTATCGGACTGACTCTTAGGGTGATGTGAAGTAATTGGTATTCGGGACAAGGCATCTGCTTTAAGATTTCGGGATCCAGGGCGGTAGGTGATGTGTAAATTAAATCTTGTAAAAAAGAGAGCCCACCTTGCCTGTCTCGGGCATAACCTACGTGCAGAACGGAGATACTCGAGGTTCCGATGGTCGGTATAAACCGTCACGGGGTGTGTGGTACCCTCAAGAAGATGACGCCAAGCTTCTAGTGCCTGCTTGATGGCCAACAATTCTCTATCCCCCACACTGTAGTTCATTTCTGAAGGGGTGAGTTTGCGAGAATAATAGGCTACTGGGTGTAGACTCTGTTTTTCTCCATGTCTCTGGGATAAGATTGCCCCTACGGCTACATCCGAAGCGTCTACCTCCACATAAAAGGGTTCAGCAACGTTGGGTTGAATGAGAATAGGAGCCGTGGTAAAATACTGTTTCAAGATGTCAAACGCCTTCTGAGCGTCAGGTGACCATGCGAAATGAGAGGACTGGCGAGTAAGTCTCGTGATGGGTGCGATGACATGAGAGAAATTTCGAATGAATTTGCGATAGTAATTCGCGAAACCGATGAAGCGTTGGATCGCTTTTTTATCAGAGGGTATCGGCCATTCCAGTATTGCTGACACTTTCTTAGGATCCATTTGTAGACTCCCCGGCGTGATAATGAACCCCAGGAATTCTACTCGGGAGGATTCGAATTGGCATTTCTCTAATTTAGCATAGAGATGATGTGAGCGTAGGCGTTTGAGGACCAGTTTAACCTGGTCCCGATGTTCAGACAGAGTTGATGAAAAAATGAGGATGTCATCCAAATAGACTACCAGAAATATGTCAAGGTAGTCCCGGAACACGTCATTTAGAAAATGTTGAAACGTCGCGGGGGCGTTACATAACCCGAAAGGCATTACGAGGTACTCAAAGTGTCCATAGCGACTTCGAAAGGCGGTCTTCCACTCGTCTCCCTCTCGTATGCGAACTAGATTGTAAGCCCCCCGGAGATCAATTTTGGTGAAGATGTGTGCATCTTTCAGTCGGTCCAGAAGTTCAGGAATAAGGGGCAACGGATATCTGTTCTTTATAGTGATCTTGTTTAATTCACGATAGTCGATGCAAGGGCGTAAACTGCCATCTTTTTTTTCTACAAAGAAGATTCCTGCACCGGCGGGGGAGGTAGACGGACGAATAAAACCCTTGGCTAAATTTTCTTGGATATAGTCTTTGAGGTAACGTAGTTCAGGTTCGGATAACGGAAATATTCTGCCAAAGGGAATGGGAGCTCCTGGGAGAAGATCGATAGGACAATCATAAGTCCTTTGGGGAGGAAGAGAGTCGGCTCCTTTCTTATCGAATACATCCCTGAATTCTGCATATTGCTTGGGGAGACGTAGGACCGGAGAAGAGGATGAATCGTCAGGGAGTAACAGGAGTGATTGGCGATTGGAGAGACAACGAGTGCGACAAAAAAAAGATTGGAAGGAGAGGGTGCCTGTGGCCCAGTTTATCGTAGGATTATGAAGCCTCAGCCAGGATAGTCCGAGAATAATTGGGAACATAGGTGATGGGATCAAGTCAAAGTTCAGATGTTCCATATGATTATTTCCCAGTAGTACTTGGAGTCGTGGTGTTTCTTGGGTGATGGGTCCAGAGGATAGCGGAGTGCCATCTACTACTTGGATATGTATTGGAGCTGCTTTGGTCAATGTTGGTATGTTAAATTGCTTGGCAAAGTCTTGATCCATAAAGCAGCTACTGGCACCGGAGTCAATGATGGCAGACACTGTAGTAGAATTACTGGTCCACTGCAAAAACAAAGGAATGGATAGGTGAGGGGACCCATCTCTAGGAAAGGAACTCAAGCAAACTGTAGTATGTGTGGGCTTACCCTTTGGAGGGCGTCGAGGACAGGAGTGGATCAGATGCCCAGGTTCACCACAGTATAGGCACAGATTGTTCCTCCTCCGACGGGTTTTCTCAGCTTCGGATAGTGGGCCTCGTGCCAATCCGATCTGCATCGGTTCTTCCGGAGGGGGCATGATCGCTGGTAACCGGAGAGGAGGAAGGGTAGGAACCGTAGGAGTAGTATGAGGCACAGGAGGAAGGAGGCGTCTTGGGGCAGGAACGGCTGAAGCTGCGCGTTCCAGGCGTCTTTCCCGAAATCTGCGGTCAAGCTGAATGGTCAGATATATTAACTCCTCTAATGAATTGGGAATACCCACACGGGCCAGCTCATCCTTTAAGCTCTCAGATAAACCCAGACGGAATTGGTCCAGAAGTGCTGGTTCGTTCCATTTACTTTCAAAAGCCAGGCTCTGGAATTCTGTGACGTATTCCTCCACAGGTCTTTTGCCTTGGCGTAACGCACGTATGGCTGCTTGTGCAGAGGTGGAACGAAACGGGTCATCAAACAAGGTATCCATAGCATGGCTGAAATCAGCCCAGGAATTCAGGACAGAGTTATTAGTGTGAAGCAAATGATGGGCCCACAGTTGGGGTTCACCAGAGAGCAAGGAGATCACAGTTCGTACTTTAACATGGTCAGAGGCGTACGTTCTAGGTTGTAGTGAGAACAGGATCTGGCAGGAGGTCATGAATGTGCGATAACGAGTTCTGTCCCCAGAGAAACGTTCAGGTAAAGTCACCTTAGGTTCAGGAGCAGTAGCACCGGTTTCATCCATCACCGGGGGCGGAGCTGTTCCAGAAGGGGATCCCCCGGAGGCAGGTAGATTTGTCTGGAGTTCATGAAGTTGACGCTGCATGTGTGCGTGGCTAGTTTGGAGGTCTTGAAGAGAACGAGTAAGGGAGGCAATTTGTCCCGTGAGAGCCGAGAGGGCGTCAGCAATTCCTGCGGATTCCATGTTAGGCTCAGTTGTTCTGTAAGGATCGTCTTACCAGAAAGAATCCGGGATGCAGGAAAGGAACACGCTTGCTCAGTACAGGACACGCACAAGGGGCCTGAGGTGGATAACAGGGCACTTGGTGGTGATACTGTAAGCACGGGTGATCAGGACAGCGTCATTAAGCAGACCAGGGTCAGGATACCGGAGGTACACAGAGTCGTAAGGGAAGCCAGGGTCAGGATACCGGGAAAACACAGGAGCCGAATGGATAGCCGAGGTCAGGATGCCAGAGATACACAATAACCGTTTAGCGGACCGGGGTCAGGATGCCAGAGATACACAAGTCGTAAGAATAGCCAGGGTCAGGATTCCAGAAGTACACGATAGCCGTTGAGCAGACCAGGGTCAGGATACCAGCAATAGGAACAGGATACAGGAAAAATACAAGGGGCTCAATGGGTACGGAAGCACCAGTACAACTGAGCACTGGTGGATAGGTTAGAGAAGTTTAAATAGCCCGGGGAGGCGTTCCCCGGCGTCCGTGACGTAACCGCGCCCACCGTCGCCATAGCGACGCAACGGAATCCAGGCGGCGGTCAGCCGCATAAATATTCATGAAGCGGCCGTGCGTGCGAGCGGCTGCTTCATGTAGCAGGGAACGGTGCCGGCGTTTCTGCCGGGAGGACGAAGAGGAACTTCCCCGCGTCTGCCAGGTAAGTGCCTTACAGATGTAGTAGAACCGCTTGCCAAGGTTTCCTCTTCTTGGCTTGGACAGGTAGAGTAGTTCACAAGGGGGTTAGTTGCTGCGCGCTCACGGATGTGGATATGTGAAAGAGAAACACGATATGTCTCTTAAAGCGTATTTTTTACAAAATGAATGCCGCAAGGGGCTACTCACATTCAGTTAGCCCCAAAGTATGGGCTTGGGCGATATAATCCTCGCATTAAAGATTTCTTTGGTAGCAATATTTAGTATGGGTTTCTTCAGTTAGCCCCAAAGTGTGCATTTAGGCAGTATAATCCATGCCTTGGAATTTCTTTAGCAGCAGCCTTTGGAGCAGTCTGGAGTGTCCTCAGTTCCTTTTTGGTGACCAGTGATAGAATTGCTCACTCCTTAGCGCATAGGGGGTATGTTCCCCACCACATATATAGTGGTGACTGACAAGGTATTCTGTTTTGTAAATTAAAAAAGGACAGGAGCAAGATAAATATGTTTTCTTGAAAACTATTTATTTTAAACTTTTGGTAATAAAAAACAATAAAAATCAACAAAAGGTTAATCTAAAATAACACACAAACGCGTTTCGCCTAACACAATCACAAGCCACTCTGCCCCCCCCCCACAGACTTACCAATGCATCCCCAGACGTGTCCCCCGTGCTTCAGACTCCCTGGTGTCTAGTGGGGGCAGCTGCTGAAGTCTCTGCATTGCGCGTAGCACTTCCGCTGTGGCTCCTATGACTGAGTACTGGAAGGTCATGTCACGTCATGTCACGCTCCATCATAGAAGCCCCAGCGGAAGTGCCGGCCTGCAGCAGCTGAAGTTGTCTGTGTGCATCTCGCAGACGTTCACCAGCTGCCAGAGAGGAGGATCCAGGTCCCCTGCAGAGCTACGGGGGATCTGGATCTTAGTATTATAGTCCGACCTCTATTTGAGGTTGGATTATAAAACAACCTTGAATATAAGATGGTTTATTTTTCAGAGAATTTGCTCTGAAAAAAACATTGTCTTATATTAAAACAAATATGGTACAAAAGAATAAAATATAAGATTATATGTAATATAGAATTAAATATATAAAGTAATCTTGATACCTGAAGTAAATATAACTCTATAGATAAACCCTGACAGCTTATTGCATCTTCAGACCTGGGGTACATGTAAAACTAAGTGATCCCACACCTCCATAACATACAAACACCAATACATAATAACACACAAACAGTAACACTCTTACTCTAATACACACGTGTTCTATTTTATTTACAGAGACACACTCACAGTTACACACAAATATACACACTCATTTACCTTGCAGGGAGCCTGACCTTCTACAACGGGCTCACAAGCTAAGCCTTGCCTTTGCATTTGGGCCAACACAAGCTATGTTTGGAGAAAAAGGCTGTTTGTTCTTCTCTGTGTTTATCGCCGAGCACCCATATCTTCATCATCTTATTATTTTAAAAACATTCATATACCACCTCATCTACTTATCCTTGGCTATAGAATCCAGAAAGCTATAGTGACTAGTCCACGTATATATATATAATATATATATATATATATATATATATATATTATAAAAATACTAAGAGTATATATTACAGTAAATTGGCTTTATAGTAAGCTTTCATTATTCTCTAGTCTTGGTGGTTGCCTTTTTAACAACAACAATAATAATAATAATAATAATAATAATATATAACCTGGAAAACTGCTCCAATTCTCAGTGTATTTTTTTTCTCTTTTCAAGCATTGCAAATCATTTTCTAGCTGAGAAAACTTCTTAGACTCCTTGTCTTAGCTTAATGCATGTCACAATTCCCCTTTGTCTCAATTCATGAATATAAAATAATACCTGCATGCATAAAGCTCAGGAAAGTTTAGCACATTTAATGGCAATGTCAGAGATTAATGTATGGGCACGGCAGTTAACATTGTACAAAGCACATTAATTATTAAAGACAAGACCTTCTGTGAGTGTATGGGAATTTAATATCATTCCAATGACAAAGCCAGAGTGAATCGAGGCAGAGATTACCAATGGCAAATGACATATGGAACATAATGGATCTCTAATGAATACCAATCAATGGCATAGCAATAAGAAGCTGATGTTTGACATCTGATTAGAAATGAGTTCTTATGTCTAACAAAAAAAAGATTAAAATGGAACAGCAGACAAATAATAAAGAATATAGCTGGTTTAACTCTATAGAGTATTTGATTTAACATCAACTTGATTAAGGAGCTAACCCTGAAACTCTTCAAAAATTAGCCATTAAATTCCATGCCATGCCTGCAGATGTTGGTTATCAGGGGCTTCACCGCAGGTCTCTGTTGCCGGCGGTCGGGTGTACGTAGGTCGACACCGGGGACAGGAGGATCTGTCTTTGTGTCCCGCTACCAGTAGGCAGGTAAATGCCCATCGGCGCAGAGACCCCCAAAGCAATATACGCACAGTTCCTGGCGTGCTGAAGGCTCTGGCAGCAACAACTCAGGGGCACAGCTTTGCCATGTGGCTGGAGACGCGGTGTTGATGGACGGCTGGAGGTGCGGCAATTACATTAGATTAGGGGTGGGGCTAACCTCTGTTTTGCTGAGTTTCCGGTCTATCCTGTCCTGAGCTGGCACCTGAACCTTGCTATATCTACTCAGTACCGAAACTTACCTGCTTGCACTAAGGCCTCTTTGCTTTTGGGATCCTTTAAGTTCTGGTTTACTCCTACCGAGGGCATCTCCCTTGGTAGTGGTATTCTGGGCAGAAGAACTTCCGTGGTAAGTGCCTCGGTGTGGGCAAACTCAATACAATCACTAATTAAGTGACTTGCATGAAAGCGAGGATTTGAACTAGAATATCATAAGTATCCATAATTTCAGATGCTTGATTATAATTTTATCACACTAGGTTAAAACAAAAAAGAGTTGAACTTGGGGCACTATGCTTGGATTTTTTCCTACTAAGTGTTCCAGTCCCATTCTCTTATCACACACACAGACAGCATTTCTCAGCAGCTCTGCTCCACAGCACCAGTGCAAATACATTTACTGACAGACCTGGCTGCAGGCCGTGTAAGGGGGACACCCATCTGCAAATGAACTGCAGGGGAGCTGTTGTTGAGCCTTGACAATGCCCTTCACCGCAGATCTCCCATCCCAAAATGTAGCTGGGTGCCAAGGTTAAAACTTATTAGCAATTGTGTAGGTGCCAGAGGTTAAGAGGGAAACTGAGAAGGAGAGAAAGGAGAAAGGAGAAGAAAATATACGGAAAAAGCAAAAAAAAATGGAATGTCATATTAATGGCATATTCACTGGTAGGAAAAAGCTACACTAATATCTCATATAAAAACATATTTACATTTGTTTATCATTGTGTCCCCAAGAAAAAGACACCTGTATAAACATAGGCAGGTATATCATATATGGGGGGAAACAGCCTGAATACCTAAAATTGATGTAAACGTATGAAAGGACAGATGGAATAGAAATATGAGATTAATGGGAGCCATTAGCAGCTTCTTACGTGGTAGAATAATCCATGATGGGGTATGGAAAAATAATAGAATTACCATTATCACTAATAATTTAAAAATAGATACAGGAAGACTTTTGTATTTGAACACACTTAACTATAACTAAATAGCTTTTTTTTCTTGGTCATGTTGTATGGTGCTACAACATACCCCAAACCTTAATATACATTACTTTAGAATAAGGTTTTATTTAATTTATCTTATAAGATGCACATTTCAATATTATATCCAGTATTTCCCCAAGTCCCCAACAGCTTTATTAAATTGTTTAAAGTGATTTACACCTAGTCCCAATTAGTTCCTCTTAATTAATGGCTGAGCTAATAACAAAAGTGAAAAGTGTGATACTTTATTTCTGTTCTTTGTTTCTTTTCTTTAATTCTTTATATACAAGAAAAAAATAAATGTTTAACATTTTTGGAAATGCCACATCGGCTGTACTACTATACAGTACTGTGTATACGTTTTAGGCAGATGTATCCTCATGTTGTAAAATGCAAAGTTAGTGAACAGAAGATGAATCTAAATCAAATCAATATTTGGTATGACTACCCTTTGCCTTTAAAACAGCATCAATTCTACTAGGTACACTTGCACAAAGTCAGGGATTTTCTAGGCATCTAGTTAGGTTAATGCGTTAGGTTAAGGAGACTGCAACAGGACTGATGATTTTAGTGACTGTGAAGGGACGCAGGTACTTGGGACCCAATCTCTTGGTAGGGCAGGACAGTTTAAGATGAGCTGAAGATAGCCATACTTTAGCTCCGATTTGGTACACAGGAGAAGGTTTACGTTGTTTGTCTGCTTGATCTTTGTAGGTCTGTTATTCCTTTTTCAGTTGTCTCCTGCAATAAAGCAAAAACTTGGTTGAGGAGTCTGATTTGGTCCATGACCTCAGGAACCTGGCCTATAGCAGGAAATTCTGGAATAAAGGACGGATGATAACCATAGTTTGCCTTGATGGGTGACATGCCGACAGAACTATGTAGATGATTTTTATAGGCAAACTACGCTGTTGGTTGCAAGGAAAGCCAGTCATCTTGAAAGTGGGTGACATAGAAACATAGATATTGTTCTAGGGTTTGGTTAGTTCGCTCTGTCTGTCCAGTGGTTTGAGGATGATATGCGGATGGCAGGAGTCTTTGTAAGCCTAAACCATGACAAAAGGCAGACCAGAAGTGAGAGGTAAATTGAGCACCACGATCAGAGAGGATAGTCTGTGGGATGCCATGAAGATGGAAGATCTCTTTGATGAACATATCTGCAGTCTCAGCAGCAGTAGGTAAGCCATTTTGGTTAGGCGATCCACAACCATCATAATGGTGGTATATCCTTGTGAGGGTGGGAGTTCTATGATAAAGTCTTCCATTATCTTGGCCCAGGGACTTGTTGGCACTGGCAACAGTTGCAATAACCCAGTGGGTCTTGTGTTGGTGCCCTTGGATCACCCACGTAAGTCGCATGATCGTTGTGTGAATTCTACAGTTTTCTTAACACCTCCATGGCCAGCCAATGGATGATCATGTACAAAAAGAACAGCATCTTTGTACAGTAGAATATGTTCTTGGTGAGAAAAGGATATTGAGAGTGTGTCTGCAGGGTTTTTATTAGTGAATTATGGGTTATAAAGAAGTGACCAGACTGGAGAATGGTATTTGTGTTAGAGTCTGTATGTGGTTCATGTAATCGGGATAAGGCATCAGCCTTCCCATTACCTGAACCTGGTCTGTATGTAATATGCAACGTAAATAGAGTGAAAAACAGAGCCCATCTGGCTTGTCTAGGACATAGACGACGAGCACCTTGCAGATACTCCAAGTTCTTGTGATCAGTAAAAACAGTAACCGGATGGTTTGCCTCTTCCAGAAGATGACGCCATTCCTCTAGTGCCATTTTTATGGCCAATAGTTCTCTATCCCCCTGTCTGGAGAAGAAAGACCCAGGATGAAGCGTCTCACCATCAACTTGTCGTTGGGACAGGATAGCACCTGCTGCAGTCTCTGAGGCATCTACTTCCACAAAAAATGTTTTTTTTAGGGTCGGGTAGAATGAAAAGAGGGGCCAAAGTGAAACATTGCTTTAATTCATCAAAAGCTTACTGTGCTTGAGGAGACCAAACAAACTGTACATGTTTCTTGGTTAACTAAGTGATGGGAGTGATGAGTCTGGAGAAGCCTTTAATGAATTTCCTATAGAAGTTCTGTACAGCTTTCTCAGAGGTAGGAACTGGGCCAGTCGAAGATGGCTGATACCTCTTTGGATCCATCTTGATGCTCCCTAAAGTTAACACGAATCCCAAGAACTCGACAGAGGTGGTCTCCCATAGAGTCCATGTTGCTAGATACGAGAAAGGACACGTCATTGAGGAAGTGCTTAAAAGTGGCAGGGGCGCTGCAGAGCCTGAACGACATGATTTGGTATTCAAAGTGGCCATACAGTGATTGGAAAGTCGTTTTCCATTCGTGTCCTTCTTTCACCCTTACCAAATTATATGCACCACTAAGTCTAATTTGGTGTATGTTCGTGCATCTGTTAGTCTGTCCATTAATTCTGAAATTAAAGACAGCGGGTACTTATTTTTCATAGTGACCTTGTTGAGTTCCCTGTCATCCACTCACGGACAAAGCCCTCCGTTCTTCCTCCCAACAAAAAATATGCCAGCTCCAGCAGGAGAAATTGATGGTCTGATAAATCCATTTCTTAAATTCTGTTCGATGTAAATCTTTAGTGTCTTTAATTCGGGTTCAGAGAGGGGGCTATATGCAGCCAAATGGTATGGGGGCCCCAGGAAGTAGGTCTATAGGACAGTAATATGGACAGTGTGGGGGTAGTTTATTGGCCTCTTTGTAGAAGACCTTACTGAAAGCTCGGCAGGGTATTGGTATCTCAGGGGTCTCAGAGGATGTGGCATGAAGGGTGGAAACGCAAGTATGGAAAAAGCAGTGTTCTTTACAGTGTGGAGATGCAAAAGTAATACGTCCCGTAGCCCAATTTATGGTGGGGTTGTGAAGTTTCAGCCAGGGAAATCCAAGGATTAAAGGAAATAAAGGAGACCGGACAAGATTGAAACTAAGCATGCTTCTCTCCAATCCATACAGTAATGGTGTCTCCAGAATTGATGTTGCTGGCATCGACGGGAAGTATCTTGAGGGGTTGCCTCTTGGGTCCTGTGGGTATGTTCAATTTTTGGAAATCGTAGTCCAAGAAACAATCACTGGTGTAGTTAAGGTTGAGAGGGGCATGATAAACAGCTGTATAGAGTGGGAGATAAAACTGAGTGAGGAACTAACAAGATGAGTTTGCGAAAGAGGGTTTAATAAAAAATCATACAACATGGCAAGACTGAGCATAGCAACATGATACAAGGTAGTTATTAGACTTGGGGGCCGGCCAAACCCTCATGTTCCACACATATTCATTGGTTCGTGTGATTTAAAAAATCTGAATTCAACTAAATGAAAAATGCCACCACATTTTCGGCCAAATAGAGGTAACATAATTTGTTGCCCGAAAACAAATGGGCCAAAAACAAACCAAACAATTTGTCCGAACTGTTTTTGGCCCATTTGCCCATTTAAGAAGTGCAGGCTGATACCTTGCTATATAAAATCTTTTATGTATTTGACATATGCATTATGTTCAGGACAAATTATTAAACCAAGCAAAATCTCTTAACACAAAACAAACTATAATCTAAAAGTCAGATTTACTGGGAAAAAATAATGATACAAAAGGAAACAAACAAACACATACACATAGTACAAGTTTGAGGTAACATATTGATATTCTTAAGATTCTATTAATTTAAGAAATAATAGATTTAAGAGCTGATGCATTTTTGGTCAGTGCATAATCCTTTACGTCTGATTATTAATAATTACAGCAATAACACCATCCTGGATACCCTAATGTAGAAAACAGTTATTTATTGAAGGGACTCAAATGTAATGCCATTACGACATTTCTGTTGCACAGTGTAGTTAATTTGAGAATTGTCTGCGGTTAAGATACTATTTTGACTACCTAGGACCTGCATAGATATATCCACACCAGGGAACTTTCCAGGACAGGCTACCTGGAGTTCTCCCTCTTTTGGCCACTGATATCTGGCTTTCTGAGCTAGCCTGAAATAGGGACAGGGATAGCCCTAAAAGGTATTCAGTAGGAAAGAATGAGGGTGGGCAGTGGGCATGGCTAAACACCATGCCCCTTACCGGAGAAAAGTAAGTGACTCCTGACAAAGCGTTAGGATTACAGCAGAGGCGTATCTAGTGAAAATAGCGCCTATGGCAAGCACTGAAATTGTGCCCCTGTCCAAACTTCCACACATTAATTCACACTCTTTACTACCCCCTCTCCCTCCCTTGTCACTTTCTAACCCCTTTCCCTCCCCTTTCCCTCATACCCTCTTCCTCTCCCCCTTTGTAGTTCTCTCACCTTGAGGTCCAGCGACGGGAATCTTCTGTCATCCCCTGCACTGCTGCGATGACCGCTGCTTCACTGCTGAGCGCCGTAATATGACATCATATTTCGGC
>VKOC01005416.1:0-14911 GCA_009364415.1 Spea multiplicata | reverse complement strand
TATCTCAAATGGAACAAGACAGGGGTGCCCATTGTCCCCGATATTATATGTATTGGCATTAGAGCCTTTAGCTATAAAAATACGTAATTCTGGAGATGTAGTGGGTTTTCCCATACCTGAACGAAACACATTAAAATTGAATTTATTTGCAGATGATATTTTATTAACCATTACTAAACCTCAAAAATCTATCCCTTCATTATTTAATATATTAGAAAACTATGGTAAAATATCATATCATAAAATTAATACTAAAAAAACTCAAGCTATGACATTAAATCTCCCACAAAGTACTATAAATACTCTGAAAAAACAATATGATTTTCTCTGGAAAATGCACTATATAGAGTATTTAGGGATAAAACTGACTAATACCATTAAACAAATGATTCCAACGAACCTATCTGAACTGTGGGTAGACATTAAAAAAGACTTTAATTCATGGGCCACTTATAACTTATCCTGGTTGGGTCGAATAGCTGCTTTTAAAATGACAGCTTTTCCAAAATTATTATACATTTTTCGCATGATCCCTCTACATATATCTAAAGCTACTTTATTAAAGTATCAAAAAGATGTAAACACATTTATTAACCAAGGGAAAAAAAATAGAATAGCAGATAACTTATTAAGAATACCTGTTGATCTGGGTGGACTAGGCCTTCCGGATTTATATATTTTTCATAAAGCAGTACTTTTAGCACAGGCTATTTTGTTACTTTCTCCTCCAGGTCAAATCGCTTGGGTTGATTTAGAGAATTCTATGTCAATTTCTTATAAACCTGAAGAACTGTTATGGCTTCCTACACATCTTCGCCCCAGGGTAAAATTTACTCTGGAAACATCTAATATGGCATTGAAAACATGGGAGTGGACAGCTAGTTTGTGTCCTGATTTATTTAAAATTCAAAAGATTACCCCATTTAAAACACTCAGTTTATTAATTCCTAACATAGATTTATCCATTTGGTATGCAAAAGGCATAAAACAGGTTAATGATTTGTTTCATGGGAATACCTTTTTATCATTTGAACAATTACATCAGATTTGGGATATACCATATAAGCAATTTTATGTATATTTACAAATAAGACATTGTTTATCAATTTATTCGGATCTGTTACAAATAGGTAATATCAATACTTTACTCCTTATGAGTCTCTGCAAGCAAGTGCCTTATATAAGAAAGGCTATTTCGGTTTGTTATTTTTTCCTACAAAAGCAAATGCTTCAAGACAAACTACCTTATATGCTCAAATGGGAGGGAGAACTAGGAATACATTTTACAAAAGAACAATGGAACAAAAATGTACGTACACTTTCCCAAACATCTAGGTGCGCTAATCACAAAGAAATTAATAAAAAAATATTGTATAGATGGTATCTCACCCCAGAGAGATTACATCATATGTTCCCAAATATTTCTCATCTTTGTTGGAGAGAATGTGGAGAAAAGGGTACTCTAAGTCACATTCTGTGGTATTGCCACAAAATTCAACCATTATGGAATAGAATTTTTTGCTTGTCATCCAAACTACTTCAATTCAATGTTCCAGTCTCACCTGAGATTGCTCTTTTAGGAGCAGTGCCTCATGGTATCTCCAGATCTAAATCAAAATTACTGGAATATATACTGTTAGCTACCAAAATTGCCATAGTTAGGAAATGGAAAAATAACATGGGTCCACAATTTTCAGAAGTCATGCATATTTTATTAGATATAAAAAACATGGAATACATGTCTCATTCTCTTTCAGATTCAGTGGCTATATATGATCAGGTCTGGGCTCCTATATCCAATATAGCCCTTGAAAAAACTCTTACTTAATCTGGTACTTTTTAACAGGTTATTCTTTCTTTTTGTAGAGTAGTAAGTAAAAAGGAGGGGAAGAGGAATGAAACAGGGATATATATGCATGTGTAGGTATATGTGTATGTATATTATGCATGTGTATGTAGGGATATATATGTTTGTATATGGATTTGTGTAAATGGCATGGAGAGACATGTATTTTTTTTCCTAATGAATTTTCTGCATATATCATATACTATGTGTAGTTATGTTTGCATATCCAATTATAAATGTATGTCTTTGCTACTGTAACAATGCTATGTATTTTAGTTTTTTCTCCTTTCATTTTCATGTACTCAACAAGTACCATTAATAATTGCTTTACAATAAGGTAGAAATAAGGCCAGTGGTTTTTGTTTTTGTTTTCTAAGTCAGAAGTATTTTATCTTCATATTGTATCCAGCTAATATATTCTTATTTTAATATTCATTAATTTATTATTTTCACGTACTGGAGCCAATTCAATTATTGGAGACCAATTCGGAATTTAATATCAGTTGTAACACATTTCTAATGTATTTTCTTCAACTCAATAGTTTATTGTAAGTTACTATTGTCTATGAAATAAAAACTTCAATAAAAATTACTGAAAAAAAAAAAAAAATAGTTTTACATAATAACATCTTACTTCGGTAAACTTTTTTTCCTATAGGGTCATCTTAATATCCCAAGGCTTTTTCTTTTTTTCCCTAAATTAAATATTCAGATAATTTGGGGGGGGTCGTTTTATAATTGAGCAAATACGGTAATTGGTGAGCATTACTGTTGGCCTTTTATGTTATCTTGACATACGTCATATACATAATATAAACTAATAAACATGATTTCAGATCTGGCATAGTAATCCAAATGAGTTTCAATATCTTTTCTATCTTGCATGCGCTTGGCTTGATATGATAGTAAGCACGCTGGTTGTTATGATGCAGTAAGATTTTTCGGTCTTGTAAGAGCTTGGCGTGAGATGTTAGTAAGCAGTTTGTTTATTATGATGCCGGAACCTACAAGAGGAGAAAGAGTATTAAGAGCAATAAACAACATTAACTCATTCTTTGCTGTTTTAGGGGCTCATTTCAATTTTCACAGACAGTTTTTTTTACTGGATCGCTTCAAGATATTTAGACGATAAAATACATTTCTTTGCATCAGGAATTAATGCATCTTATTTCAGTTCTTAAAATATCAGAAATTATTACATGTGTTGCTCAACATTTATCAGCTTTAATTCATTAGATGTGTCTTTATTAATGTTTAATCTTTTTCACAGGTTTGAAGCCTCCACTCCGCTGAATGCCTTCATCTCCCGATCAAACCAGTTTCTTTGGGACATTGCACCTCCATTCCTTTCACAACAGATCCATGGTTCAGAGGACCCCTCAGTGACCTGACTGATTCAGGCTCATTTTCAATCAAGCTCAGGCTCATTGTCTCCTCTAACATTCTTGCTCTGACAACATCTCCCTCCTCTGATCACGCAGCGTCTCTACATCACACATCTCATTGCTTCCCGCAAGAATCGCTGGGGTATTTCTCTTACTGGTTGAGTTCATTAAATGAGTCCAACGGGCAGTGGGCAGCCATGCACCGTGTCAAAGCCAAAGAAAGTGGCCAAATATTTCTTTTTCCCTATATAAATAACTGATGATTTTAAAATGAATGAAAATTAATATGAAACTTAATTTGCCTATATAATATTTTTTTTTAATTTATCATGGGATCCCCATTGCAAATGTCTGGAAGAAATCTACAGAATCCCTCACGTGCACTTGCACCTTTCCCCACCCCCTTGGTATTTTCTTTAAAGGAGAACAGCAAGAACTGTCAAAATACGGAGGAGTGGGAGAGCTAAAGATTATTCACACGTAAATTATTTTTTGAGAGAAATGCATTTTTTCTTTTCATTTTGTTTTATTTGCCAAGCTCCCCCCAATTATGCACATCTGCCTCTCAGATATGACTTATACCCCCTTATATGCCACTCTGCCCACGGAAATGGATTATACTCCCCCTATATGCCACTCTGCCCCAGATATGACTTATACACCCCTATATGACACTCTGCCTCCAGAAAACCATTATACCCAACCCCAGACTCCCTGGTGTCTAGTGGGGGCAGCCGGTGGAGATCTGTGCGATGCGCACAGACAACCTCCGCTGCTGCTGTGATGCCGGTGCTCTGTCATATATATAACATATATATAAAAATTGTACCAAAAGAAAAAAACATATATACTGTACATTTGTGGGGGTGCACAAAAAATAAAAAAAATAGGATCCAACACAAATGACTAAGCTGCTGCAGCTTCAGCAATCACCCTATGCAATGACCTGATCTACTCCCAGAGATAAGCGACTGTTTTCACCTGATTTACTAAAACTATTAAAAGAACACTCCATCTTATGCATTTGCCCTTGTGTCTTACCGAACACTACTCTATCCAAATGATATACTTGCCTCCAGTGCCGGGTTGGAAAGACTCTGCAGTTGGGTTTCTTTAGACCCCTGTGTGAATGCATGATTGTAATGGAAGCACTTTCCTGACAAGAATTGTATTGTGTATTATGGAATAAAAAAACAGAATCGCATTGGATTGTATTGTATTGATGGAATGCTGGAGTAAACCCAGTCACGTTTTCATTGCTCCCCCTATTGTCTGATGATGGCTCCACAGAATATTGAGGCTCCATTAATTTTTTTTTAAATAATTCCACCACTTCTGTGACTAAACCAAGTAGGAGCCCAATAGATCACAGATTTACCAATCTATCTAGTCCCATGACCAAAACGGCAGCCTTTCTTTGGGTCTTCTTCAAAGCAGTTTTATTTTTAGTTTATTGATAGCAGAAATAAAACCGCAGCAAGGTGGCACGTCAGTTTAAAAATAGATGACAATGATAAAGAGAACATAATTCACGTAAATATTTATTTTAGGCACGGAATGATGCATGCTACAGAAGAGGTGGGATCTTGTGTTCACTGTTTTTTTTCCAGAGCAGACAGCTGTGTGTTTGGGACTGAAATGCGAAGGGTGCGTTTTCCATTTATATCCTTTTCTATTTATAGTCTAACTTCTCCAGCTTTTTCTTTAGTGACAACCCCTTTTCTCGGAGATCAGGCCTGTTGTCTGTTTCCATTGTGGATAATGATGCTATGAGTATGTTCTTGTTGTCTACGGTCAGGCATTTCCACTGTTCTGCATCTACAAATAGAGTATCAAATATGAGAAATTTGCAGAAACAAATAAAAAAAAGCTAAATATACAGTGTTTTAATTACTAAAGGTTTATTTGACACAGATCAGTAGACTTGTGCAAATGGACCAAATTTCCAACTCAAATTTAATTTTTAGTTTCATTTTTGGAAAACAAATTACATTTCCTGCCCTTTCAGTTTGAATGAAATCTGGATGGCTTTTTACATGAAATTTGTTGTCACTAACCCTCATTCACTCTCTCATGCTCTTTCACACACATACTCACGCTCTCTTTCCGTCTACCTTCTCCATCGACCACTTCTGTGTTCCTGTCTTCTTGCCCGGAAATTCCGCTTATCTCTTGGCTTTTCATGTCCTTCTGTCTTCTTTCCTCATCCACCTCTCCACACGACTTCTTCTGTATCTCCGTGTATCAGACACTTCTGCAAAAGGACGGAGCCTCTCCCCAATTGGAGGAACACTTAAGAGGCTGCCGTCATGGCTCTGTCTTTTTGCGGAAGTCATTTGACAGGTCAGAATAATGCAGACAGAGTCTTTTTCTCCATGAATCCGCCTTCATTATTTTGGCCTCTTGGAGTATTTCAGCAAAAGGATGGAGCCATGGGGACAGCCTCTGTCCGGAGGCTGCCCCCTTTTGTGGAAGTGCCTCGGGAGACCTTGATTCACGGAGTAGCAGATGAAGAAAGATGACACCGGGAGAGGAGGACAAAGGCAGAAGAACAAATAGGGGCAAGATAAGAAGCAAAGCTGCGGGGTAAGGAGACCCTCTGCTTTGTATTAGTTTATTTCATTGGGGGTCCCTCCTCATTTGTACAAATTGAAGAAACTGGCAAATTTTGTAAGAATTGTAACTAATACAAATCCAGATGCACAAGTCTACATATCATCTAAAAATAGTTTCTCTAAACATCAACTCACCTTCCAGTTTTTGAAGCAGTAGCTCTAATACCGACATTGCCTCTGTTCGTACTGATGAATAACTTTTATTTTCTGTAAATAACATAAAATGAAGTTAGAAAACTGATAGCAATAGTCTATTAGCTTTTATTAATATATTGGCAGAAGTATTGATGCTAAACTGGTCTCTCACTGGTCTTTTTTGATGTGTAAAGGATAAAATTAGGTTTCATAGCAGAGTATATAGGGTTTATTCACTAAATGGAAAGGTGACAGGAGCATTGTGGTTTTAACTCCCATATGCCATTATTCATTGTGAAGGGTCAACACTAGTTTCCATATAACTAGATGTTACATACATCCATATAACTAGATGTTCTGAGCTGACCCTGCATAATATATCGGTTTGTCTTAGTCTGTCAATTCTCGTCTTGTCTTACCCCTTGAATATATGTATTGTATTAAGCGTTGCGCAAAACACTGGTGCTATATAAATAAAAGATAATAATAAAATTCAATGTGTAAGGCTGACAAAATCTTACTGATTTAACTACATATTCCGGAGGGCCAGCAAAGCTCTTCCTGTAGCAGAATTGCTCTGGGGTTGGACCTTCATAATGAAGTGAAAGAGTTAAAACCACAACTATACTATCAACGATCCCTTTAGTGAATACACCTTATGACTGCCCTTGGAAACATTAGTGGAATAGAGATGCAGACCAAATATCCGATGAGGCAAGGAAGGGACTGGTAAAGATTGGAAAGTAAGCAGCTGCGACATCATTGAGAAATAGGAGAAGTGTAGCAGCGAGAACTTGGCCATAAGCACGAATGGTGTACAACAGGCATAACAACAGACACATTCCCATCTGCATGAGAGTCATGTCATACACCATTCCAAAGCATTTTCATCCTCTTACATGCTTTGTAATACTTCCCTTGCAACACGACCTTTGTCAGAATAGTTTCAGAACTAAAGTAATAATTTGGCCCTACACGCGAGAAATTAAGAGAACGCAGTTCCAGTCAATCTGGGCAGACATACCAAGAGAATGTGCTATCGCCGGACACGTTTCTGTAAGGATTTCTGTAAGAGCAGCGCTGTCTGAGTGTTCCTTTTCTAAAAGCAGTAACCTGAAACATAACGTGGTTTTGTAATTTTGCCAGTAAATCATTATAAACAAGCACCTATCAAGGTTTCAAGTTCCAAAGTTTACCAAAATTGTCTTCAAACATAACTATTACTTCTCTGACACTATAGGTCTGTTGCCTAACCCTTCTTGTTGTTCATTCTGCTTTAAGAGAACAAATGCACCCCCATCCCCCAAAACAATGGGGAAAAATGGTTTCCCCAAGAGTGACACGTGTCACGGAGAACAGGATTCTTCTCTTTCACGTTTTATTAAGAAAAGAGTAAAAGTGTTCTAATGGACAGTAACTAAACCAAATTATAATTCTAATTATGTTACAAAGAAATGGGCTCGGAATCAGAACCTTACCCTTGAAAGTATGTATTCATGGACTGAAGGACTGCCTGTTGGACCTTCCAAGTGCTGAGTTTCAGTCTTCCAGACATCAGCTTGCACACCTCAAGTCTGTAGCAACCTGTTGTGGCAATAGCAAAAATAGCTTTTATGTTATCATAGCCATTCCTGCAAGTGTTCAGTACTTTTTCTCCTGAGTAGCTCTTTGTTTCATTCATATAAGTTATTTTTTTTTTGTTAGGTATAATTATCATAAAGCAAATGCCAAAGGACTGACTCTATTCCGCATAACTCACGTTGTGTTTCAGGGTTTCTGGGCCAGGCTTTTCCTAGGGTTGAGAAGGCACACAATAGACATTCCATATGCAGCTCCTTTATCTTATCATCCTCATTTTCATCGTCGTCTTTAGGTGAGCGAGCTCCCATTGTTTCCAGAGAAGTCTGGATCAAATGACGGGGAAGATCAAAAAGACACTAGTTAAAAAATATTGTCTTCTAGGTATCAGAACATTAAGTTGGCCATAGGAAAGCATATGTGCTGCACAATTTGAGGTGCTGTTTCTAATGGTCACTGGCAGCATCCACAAATGCCAATATAACTAGGTAAATCAACCAATATTTTTTTAAAAATAATATTTTATCTTATGATGTAAAAATAGGGGAAATCTATTTTCTAATTAATTTCGGTGGAGATGGACAATGATTTGCTTTTTGACAGCAAACGTAGTTTCCTTATAACTGTCGACAAATGCTTGCTTATTTTGCAGTTTCCAAACAACGCCGGTGCATTCGTAGTACCTTTTCTATGAGCGGAAATAAGAGATCTGCTATGTCACGAAAGCGGTCCACCTTGGTGGATTCCAGCACATTGGCGGCACACTTTAGCGCGCTTATCTTGTATCTGACATTTTCCTTGCGGCACTCCTTTAGCACGGCCTGCACTATTTCATCCACGCTTGGCTGATCAGGGGTGGGCGCTTGCAACTTCTCGCTGGAAAGGGAAGACAATCACGTTAGACAGTCACAAAGCCTAACTGTTCTAGCCCAACTATCTATCTATATCTATATATCTGCCTACTCTGTTGGTGGTCTTTGGAAAACACATTTGCTGATGGCACTGCACTTCCATCCAATCTCTTGATTTATGTGCACTGCCTAGAGATGCACCAACACTCCTACAACAACCACTACTCAATGACAATGATTAGAGAAGGATGCCCCTTCTTGTTCTGTGGGGAATTGGTATTTTTTTCTTTTTCTATTTTAACCCCTTAAAGACAATGGGCGGTCCCTAAACCCATTGAAAACAATGCATTTTGAGCCCATACATGTACGGGCTTGGTCATTAGGGGGTTAATTTCATGGCTCAGCTGTTTATGTTTTTTTAATCACCCTGTCTCTAGATATTATGAAGTTGCTAGTTTCTTTAGTGTTACACCTTATATCCAGAAGGAGGCACAAACACACTTACTTTTGTTCTACCACCTATGGTTACTTTAGATATAAACAAACCAATTCCTTTACTATCCAAGGGTGTAAGAAATATTGTATCTCCTACATGGAGAGATACACAAAAAGGTAAATTTACATAAAACAAAAAACATTTAAGAAGAACTAAAGAGAAGCATGCAGGAATTCTCTTTAAAATTAAACAGGTACTGGGCATATATTTACATTTTATTTGCCATAGTGGTGAACAATGATTCATGCCTAAAGCCATTTTGCAGAAGATGTGCAGACAGTAGAGTGTATAAATACAAACCTGCAAGATGAAACAACTGTTCCAATAGCTTTTAACAATTCTTCCTGGAAGTAAAAAAAAAATAAAAATAAAAAATAAAGAAATAAAATAAGATAAATAAAATGTCATGGTATCCTAAGATGAACACATGTATGTACATAATAAAAAATAAGACGTTTAAAAAATGAGAAAACATGGCTGTCCCATAAAAAGGTATTTGTTTTTTGCATTATATTTTGTGCATAGTACGAGGCCAGACCACAGTATTACATCAGACTAATTTAGCTGTATGCTGTATGATAAATTGCGCAACGTACGTTGAGCTAATGAATATTTAAAATTACACACAGATACATTGCTGTCACGATTTAATCTCTATCATTTTGGTTTTTGATTATATTCTGCAGTATAAAAAAAAAACCGTGATAAATACTTGTCATACTAAAAATGTACGGAATTATTGAGATAATGCAAATAAAATGGACTCTGTTTATCGTTAGGATATTACCTTTCCAGCCCACGTTCTTCCAGGCAGACCCTGTAGAAGGGCATTGATCACCAGTCCCAAGTGAGGAGGCACAAGGGAACCCGTTTGCTGTTTCGCAATTGATGCCATGGCAGCTGCTCCCTGAGCTTTCATTTTCCAAGAAGGTGACTGCAAAGCTTTCTGGGTAATACTGATCAACTCCGTCATGTACAAACGAATGCCACCACTGATGCTTCCTTGATGAATAAAAAAAATAATGAAACTTAAAATTACATGTGAAGAATGACATTACAGACTACATAAAAAGATCGAGTAGGGGAGTATTTTTTTTATGAAGACTGAAATGTATGGAGGAGCAGTGTCATGGAGGGCCTTTTATGTTAGTATAAATTCTTACGGTAATAGGGAGCCAGTGGAGGATTTCGGAGGGTGGGGAAGCAGAAGAAGAGCTGTGTGCAAAGAAGGAAAGTCTAGCAGCAATATCTAGTTAGTTATGCTATGTGACCAACATGTTTACCTGGCACATTTTCCTGCCACACTTCTTTCCAAAGACTGGAATCTTCTTTATCACCTTTTTCTTCGTCGGAAACTTCATGCATTGCAAGGAAAGCTAAAGGCAATACAACTGCAGAGTGGTTCTTCAAAACATCTGGACTGTAGCGACTGATGGCATGGACTGTTAACGTACAGCCAGTTCTGTATGCTGGCTCTTTAATGGAGTACAAAAAAAAAGTGTAAATTAAATACATTTGATAATACATGCTTTAAATATCAGTGGAACTATCCAAAGTGCTTATTGTAGAGTCCCACCTTTCATTAAGTTTCCTAATATGGTATGTATTACAATAGACATTATTAGTTTTGTAGGAAAACAAAATAAAAAAAACAAAATAAAAACAGACTGCATTCAGTCCATTGTCTGGTCTTTTATTGTGTTACTGACAAATGGCAATGTGTATGGTAGAGTTGATCTTACCCTCTTTCTCCATGTACCAAGCACACATTTTCTGTAGTAGTTTCTCTGTACTGCTATCCCTTGCCGTCTGTAAGTATTGAAAACTAAATATTATCTTATTACGAATTAAAAATATAAAAAGGAAGAATAATCCAGAGAAAGAAGACTCACCCGAACTAAGTGGCCCAAAGCAGCGGCATATGACTTCTGCACCACACTATTGCGATCATTTAGTCCATTTAATAATGCACTCATAAGTTTGCCTAGGCAAAAACAATAGAACATCTATTGAGCAAAACAGTAAATATACTATTGAACAAATACTAGAAAAAAAATCATTTTCTCCCCATTATATTGTGCTTGCTTAAAGTAAATATCGGTGTATTCCTACTACAGGCTTCACATATCCTTTGACAGTAATAGTTATATGTTGCCTGGATTAACTAGACAGATATGAGATGTTCCCAGGTCTGATTACAGCATGCTTGAGAAAACTTGTACAATGATTATTTTACCTTACATAGTCAGTTCGTGAAAGGCTAGAGTTAAAAGAGACCATAGGAAGATATGCTAATGCAATGCAAAGTCACAACATACCAGAGTACGGCATCAAGTCTTGAGGGCATTGTGTAGTTAAAGATACAATGACACTGGCACATCCACCCTAAGACAAAAGAAAACCGATGAAAAGGAAACCGATTTGGACAAATGTTTATACTGTGCACATGCAAAAAGCTTACAACTTGTTCATAAATAGGTTTGTCAGGATTGACTAAAACATAAAAAAAGTGGTTTAAAAGGTGAAAAGCGTTCGCACCATGGAATACGCACCTTAGTACCTAGGCCAAGTCCACCCCTGATCAAGTCACACAGTCTTGGAACCAGCTCTGCCAGGACAGGGACATCCACATGCTGTATACACTAAAGGCCAGAAGCAGGAGTACAGTGAATGTCCTAACCAACTGTGGCACTGAGTACATGGACAGTAATTATCTGTATGATCATTCAAATGGGACACCCTGCTACCATATTCATTAAAGTGCATATGATGGCTGGACTGTCTCTTGAAGGATAATCCTTAAAGTAACACAATTTTAACACAAACAGGACAAAAATATATATATATATTTTTTTTTTTAAACGAAAAACAAACCACAAACAAAATAACGCCACTCTTTAGAGGCATATTACCATATTTATTGTTTCCATCATTGGAGAGGACTTGGCAGCACTCAGTCTTGCACTGTCCATCGCAGTCTGCATATAAAAGGAAAAAGAAGAAAAAATGGAATAAAGAAAACATTGTTCAATGGCTTGATTTGAGGATTCTCTCTGACATTTAATTAGTACTATTTAGATCTATTTAAATATACACTACAGCCACCATTGTATATCACCTTTATAGTTTTTTGTATGAAAATGCACATAGGCATTCATCACTATCCCAATCAAAAGTGCTGCACATTTTTAATGCCCCTTCAGATTCATTTACTATCGTATCTTCCTTCCTTTAATATAGCGATTGAATACTAAGTGGGAAATGTAAAATGACAAGCTGTGTGCACGTATTCATCGTCCATTGCGTGGTATTATAAGCATATAAGATTCAGATGTCAGATTCTTGTCTGGTGTCATAGATCATAATACATAATCTCAACTGGCAATCAAGGTCATTGTGAAGGCCATAGTAATGTGCAAATAATTAAATAATACTGCATACAGTAAATGCGTATGCTTGAATTTGGGCAGGACTTCTCCGCACACTTCTTCGACACAGTAATATTTCTGCTCACCTTCTCTTGATCCGTCGCTCTCAGACTGAGGTAGTTGAAAACTTGAGGTTCCAGGACGCTCAAGGCCTCTAACAACGCAGGGATTAGTTTTGGAGTATGAGGCTTCAACAATTCCCCAGCACTTTTGCTGATTTTAACAAGCGTGTTGACACTGTGATGCACACAGAGAAATGGCATACAAAACGTTATCCAAGCAGTCGTATAATTCATAGGATATAAAAAGAAAAACTAACTAAAAGGGGGTCTAAGCAAGAATACGACCCTAATACTGGTAGACGTACAGAGACCAGACAATAAACACAAGACACTTTTCCAGTTTAATGTTTTGAAAATTAAATGGCTTTATGAAGGAAGCATGATCTCTTTTCAGATGTGATGTCTACAAATCATCACATCTGAAACTTTGTATGGGTTCAGCTAACATTGTCCACTTCTTCTCTTATCTCTGTGGGAAGCCTACTGAGCAAAAGGAAATTAGCTACACAACAATACAAGAGCAGAAACCAGGGTGGATTACCTTAGTGCCCTGACTTCAGTGACCGTGCTCATCATTCCCTTGTCCAGGAGACACGGCAAAAGTACGGCAATTGTCTTTTGGCCTGCGGCTCCTTTGCTGGGATCACACATCCTTATAGAGACCTTTAAAAGACAAATGCAGATAAGTGATTATTAGCATTAACCCTACTTATATTTTATCAGGTAGGGTGGGCTTATAGATCAACCCTGGAAAGGGGAGCAGGGAGTGGGCAGTTAGACATTCTGAGACTACAGACCGCCATGTTTTTTTTGTTTCATCAGAGTTTGTTTTTTTTGGGGTTTTTTTTTAACCCTATGCTCTGGTTGCATTTACCTTGCTCAACGTTTTCACAGCTAGCTCTGCAGCTTTCCGGACGGATTCCTGGTAGAGAAAAGGCAAAGACGACATGTTACGATATGTAATCACACATCATCACAATATGCCCACAAGACACAAAGAAATGTAATCACACATAGGATCAATAAGGAAGGGGGTCATGACTGCTGGCCAAAAGCCCTACCCCACTAATGGTGTCCAGTGTCTTTATTGGGGGGGTTACTCTTGGTATTGGGTGTCTTTTAGACCTCGGGCTTAAGGGGTCAAGGCATCATCTTATAATCAATATTGCTTTCAAAGCCTGCTCTCGGAGGACTACTAGAACCATGAAGGCAGCTTTGCAGGTGCTTAAATTCTGTATTTTTCCTTTGGATACTACAGCAGCTTATATTAGGCAGAATGATGACAAGAAAGAATAATGTCAAAAAGACACTGTAACAGAAGAAAATATGTCCTCGATACTTCTATATAGAGCATAACTTTTCTTTACTAAAACTATATGAAATATGTTAACAAACATCATTTATCCCCAAGCAGAAGCTGATATAACTAACACAAATGCAGTGTATTGTGTGCAGTCTTACCTTTATATCATCCTGGACTCTAAACAGAGTCTCCCATATCTCAGGAAGCCTGTCCACAACATCATCCAACTGCCGGCCGCGTAGCAAGTCATTAAGTGCTAAACAGCTGAAATAAATCATTTTCAGATAACATGATATTTATTAATATGTGTACAGGCTCAATAGATTTGTTTATATGCCAATAATACATATATTACTTTGTCCTATGTAATTGAATTGTAAAACATGTTAGGGGGGGTATTATATTTGGTATAAGCATGGGGGAAAATGTATCTGAATGATTCTGTGCATTCTTAAGGACAGAAAGTTAGAAACAGACAATGCTGAAGATAGACAGATACGAGGTCATCATAATTTAATGCAAGTGCCAAGAAACAAAATGAAAGAATGTAGGACATGGGAGATGTGTGGAATATATATGAAGCCCATTAATACAAGAGGATAAAAGGTATGTTACTGTCTTTAAGGTGCATAACTAGACTACTAAAAACGTGAACTGTAGTGCATGGAAACAGCTAAATAATAGGTTAAGTTCTGAGACCAGGCACTGGTAGGCAAAACGAAGCAGTCTACCATCAAAATAAAAGTCGAAAAGAACCAATATTAACATTGAGTACCACCTACAACAGTAGTTAGAATGAAGAATTACAAGTCAAGTTATAATAGCTTTACGCACACATTATAAAAACTACACACATCGATGTATACTTTGGGGACACAAATACAAAAGAAGCAAACTAAAACCAATGTGGTGTACCATTAATTCAAGAGAGGAAATAAAAACCAATAAAATGGCATTCAATTTATAAAAGTGAGGGATCAGTGGCATCATTTATACAAAGATGCCAATAAAGCCTACAAAAATGCTACTAAAATGGCTAAATTGGAAAGGGGAACTGTCTGCTAAAGAGAAAAAAAAAAAACTACATATATATTTTTTAAGGTATGGAAGCAGAAAAAGCCAAAGGCCTGGAAATGGGAAATTCGGCAAGTGAGGACAGGAAAAAAAGTAGATATTTTAAATATTTTTTTCTTTTGTTTACACCAAGGAAAA